>OY998242.1:46481864-46784086 GCA_963922005.1 Cornus suecica
CCCAAACATTTAATTTGTAAACATTTCTTAAAGTCTTTTTGATTTATTTTTATTATGTATTTCTTACATAATAATGTTATATTGGTTTTGTAAAAACTTCTTAGAATATCATTATTGCACTCCAATTATCAAATATAACAACAAATAAGTTTTATACAAGCCACATTTTTTATCATACAAAAATTACGATTACACAAATTTCACAAGTCACATACTAATATTACATAAAACTTCAACTGTCGATAACATACAAATAATGCACTCTGATATTTTGGCTTTTAAAAAACATTATTATTTATTATTATTTATCATTTACTATTTAATATTTATTTATTATTTATTATAATATATATATTTATTATTATTTTTATCTATTATTTAATTCATTTTGTTTATTATTTATTCATTTATTTTTTAATTTTTTATAAATATATTTTATTAATTTATTATTTATTATTGTAGTTATTTATTTATTTATTTATCATTATTTTTATGTATTATTTAATTCATTTCATTTCATTTAGTTTGTTTCTTATTTAATTCATTTAATTTATTAATTATTATTATGCATTATTTAATTGTATTTATTTAATTCATTAATTATTATTATGTATTATTTAATTCATTTTTTTTATTATTCATTTTTTTATAAATATAATTCATTTAATTTACTATTTATATTATCATTTATTCATTTATTTTAATTAATTAATAAATATATTTTATTCATTTATTATTTATAGTATTATTTATTCATTTATTAATTATTTATTATTATATTTATTCATTTATTATTGTTTTTTTGTATTATTTAATACATGTTGCTTTTTATTTATTTATTTACATATTATTTAATTCATTTTGTTTATTATTCATTATTTTTATTTTATTTATCAAAATGCGTCATTTAATTTATTATTTATATTATTAATGTATAATTTATTATTATTTATTTATTTGTTTAAATAATTTATAAATTAATTTTATTATTTTCTTATTTATATTATTTATTATTATTATATATATTTATTATAAATATATTTTATTATTCATTGTTATTTTTTTATTCATTTATTTATATTAATTTTAAATATATTTTATTTAATTTTTTCATTTATATTATTATTTTATTTATAAATATATTTTATTTTTACTTTTATTTATTCATTTATTTTTATTCATTTATTATTTATATTATTATTTTATTCAGAAATATATTTTATTTTATTTTTATTTTTATTTATTTATAGATATATTTTATTAATTTATTATTTATATTATTATTTATTATTATTATTATTATTTTTTTATTATTCATTATTTTTTTATTTTATTTTTGTGTTTTGGTTTATGTATTGGTTAGATGTGGTTCAATTATTAGAAAACATTTTGGTTAGATTTTGGATAAATTTTATAACCAGACCAAATAGAACCACCAAAAATTATGGTCCTAAAAAAGGTCATTTTGGTTCAATTTTGTCCAACTTGGTTTGGTTATATTTTTTGAGACCAATACAAAACAAACATAGTCTGGTCTCAAAAAACCATGACCAGACTAGAAAAATGAGACCATAACCAGTAAACAAACAGGGCCTAAGACTCCTTGTGTCACGCCCCAAATTCCTAGGACTCCGAAACCCTAGCCTAAGAGCTAAGGGAGTGATTGCGGAAGTAAAAAGAAACCAGAACCAAAAGACATTCAGTCATCAAACACCCACAAAGGGTTGCAATGAATGTCCAGATACCATGTTGTCACGCCCCTAAAGGGTTACGCAAACCAAGCGACTACTAGAGTCAACAATAACAAAGAAGTACATGGAATAACAATAAGAATATACTCCATGCCAACACGAATACTAAAACACACAAGAGTATCCTCAGATACCAACAGACACACTCCTAAATCCCTAAGACTCCCGAACTGGGACATCGAAGGAATTCAAGATGTGATCCTTAATACGAATGACCAACTAAGATATCATTAACCATGAAAATGTATGGAATAATGATAAGAAATGGTATATTCCATACCCAAATGACTAATAAAACTAAGCAGCGGAATCTAACGAAAATCCGGTAGAGTTCCGTTTGTAAATGGAACATCCGGATACACAACCACAACACAAGAACCTGCCAATAACATTTCGATAATAATAATGGCTTCCAAGCCCCACATTCATCAATCCTACTAGGGCCGAGGTAGTGGAAAGAAACCGAAACCCCTCCAAACCCTCTAAACTCAACAGAGCCACAAATGCTCGAATATGAATACAAGAAATGCACCTAGCTGTGCAAAATAAATACAATAACCTCCTGAAAGAATAAATACAGGAAATAAATGATACATCAACAGGGATATGCCAACAGACTGGCTCCCAAAAGAAAATACATAACAATCCCATAACAATGGGGAGAGAAGCTAACTGTAAATACCTATCGTCCCCAAACCAGTCGTACTGCAACCGTAACCGCATCACCAGCGCAACTCCAAACCTGTAACACGGAAACAAGAGAAAACTGTCGTTGCACTGCATCTTGCCCATAGCCGTATATTTCCTGCAACCTGGCGTGGGAATACCAGGAGCAAATGAAATACCCCTGTGAGCAAATAAGCTCAGTGGGAAAGGATACTCTAACTACCACATCCTCTAATAGTTTAGGTAATGCTAAACCACCCAGTGAGATACATAGCCCACAACATAATCCAGCCACGAAAACCCAAGGTACGTGCTCATATACTACCGTACGTAAGTATATAGGGGATATATATATATATATATATATATTTATAAATACCCAACATGAGCCTATAAGATACAACTAAGACTCATACTCCTAGTACCAACACCAGTAGTCTACACTACTCTCACCAATG
Organism: Cornus suecica; assembly: GCA_963922005.1. NCBI lineage: Eukaryota > Viridiplantae > Streptophyta > Magnoliopsida > Cornales > Cornaceae > Cornus > Cornus suecica. The sequence continues at coordinate 46,484,740 of OY998242.1, forward strand.
TACACTAGGTACACGATACTAAGGTCCAATCTAACAATCATCTAGTGCTCACCACGCTAACCACCAAATCCAACAGAGGGAAACACACTCACCTCTAATATCAACAAGGATTAATCCACCACTAGTACCAAGGAATACTCATAACTCACTCCCCGAGAATACGGGAGGAAAAACACTCACGTCCTTGCGTACTAACACAATCATCGTCTATCTATATATATATATATATATATAATACAAACCTCATCCCATTCCTTAAGGAAAATCTACCCCTCAAAGGCTAGATCACCTCAATCATATCACCATACCATAAATCATATCGACCTCATAATACTATCATCGATAGGGTCAATCACATCACTAACACTCTCCCTGTAGGCGAGGGAAACCACTCAACCAAATCACTAAGTGTACACGAACTCAACTCAACAGAACGACCACCTCAGGGTCACCAAAGCAAAGCGAAGGAAATGACTTCTCAATGTTGAACCAATAGATAACCGAGACCACAATGTCAAGGTTAAGAACACCACAAGCGTTTAGTGAAAACACCTGGACAAAGAACCCAATCCACTCGGTATCCATGCCCCTAACATGTGGAACAACTCAAATCACCTAAGTGGTGACATCAAAAACCAAGAAAAGTGAAAGGCAACACTATATGTGTGCACTGAACAACACCCAGCCTCATGCCCGAGGCTTGGAAATAATCCAAAGGAAAGGTGAAACAATGGAACACCTTTCAATACTCTATAGGTTGAGATCTTGAGAAAGAAGTCTCGGAATCTCAGAATCTCGAGGAAGTAATAAAATAGTTTTCTTTTAAGAAACCACACAGTAAAAATGACCATCTTGCCCCCGGTCTCCGTTAGTTGCCATCACCGGCTTTTAGAAGTTAAAATATTTTTAAAGAAGATCCTAAGATCATTTATAAAGTACTAAAAGTTTTCATTCTTCGGGGGTAGGCGAAAACGGGTTTTTCTTTTTTAACACAAAGAGTTTATTTCAAAACTTAGAAAACACCGTTTCCGAGAGACAGCCAATAAGAATGAACATAACTCCACGAAATCCTATAATGTCCAAGAGGGCAAGAAGGAAGTACAATACGTTGGACTCACGGAAGACAACCGTCCGTTTCCAACTCCACAAAATCAACTGACACCACGAGGAAGAGGTCCGACACCACGCCGTACCGACGACTCATGGAATGACATATAAGTCAACAATCACTTACCTCTTCCAATTCATTATAACCTCAATTGATACTAGAATCAATCCCTAACCTCAAATCTCCAAAGAGGTCACACAACTAATCACAATCACAAAACCCTTAACCCCGCCTTCTCTAAGGCATCAACTCCAAATCATCTCTGCAGTCTATCACTAACCGCAACTAACCACAAAGGTCACTATGCCAATATACTTAACCTCCCCCAAGGGTACGAAAGTATATATATACTCACCAGTATAAAATAAACATTTCATTATACTTGATCTGTTACCACATGTAATCATTTCCTTTCACGTTAATCATTATCAACTGAGCATTTTACAAAGATATGAATTTAAATTCACAATATTCATACATAACATGCTCCAAAATCCAACAGGCAATAATAACACATATTAAACCTGTTCCAACAACACATGTAATAATCTCACGTATACATGTCAAATGAAATCACATAAATGCCATGCAAATATAATGTGACTATACACCACCCTTTGCCCACATCACGTGGTTAACGAATACGCACTCCACCCATTTACAAGGAGAAAGAGTACCGCACCGATTCTTCCCAAGTGTTTTTGACACTACACTTTCAACAAGGAAGACGGTTGCACGAGACGACCCGTGACCAAAGATCCGTATAACGGATGCACGAGACAACCCGCGACTTTGAGAATGAGACGACTCACCCTATACCCCATTCACGGCTCATTATTCCGCAGGATGGGAACACCCCCTGGCCAGTTGTTGCAACGATTCGACACAAAGACACCCCACATGATTTCACAACCCACATATACCAATACCATGATTTAACACTACATGATATTCTCAATATGCATCCAGGTCCAAATGACAATCATGCCTCAATATAAATATGTAATGCATCATATTTATATACAATATTCACATATAATTCACACGGCGCCCATCACAAGTTAACGGATACAATCCGACACAAAACCGTCCTTACAGGATACATACCCCTGTACTCAACATAAATATATAGTGCATCATATTTAAGAAATTACTCACATGGTACTATCAACATAAATCTCATAATCTCCTTACATGCTTTAAAACACAATAAAGCATTTAAATCATATGAAAACAAATTCATATACAATTCATGTTTTCACAAATATATTTTTCTTAATTCTTTAGAAAATATTTCAATTTCCCTTAACATGCCTTTAAAATAAATTAAAGCAATTGATTCACGTATCGTAGGGGAACTTAGCATAGCGTCTAAGTATTCGCGCCCCTTACGTCCACATATACACTAGTCCATTTAATTCTTAAGGAAAATTCTAAGCCGTCTATTCCTATTCAATTTAAATAGGAATTAATATAATCTCGTAGGGAATAATTTAATTAATTTTCTTAAATTAATTCTTAAGTCCCATTTCAATTCTAAGCAATTTATAGATATTTAAATTAACGATTTAATATATCTATATTAAATTAAATAAGGGTTTTCACCCCTAAACTGCTTCAATAATGCGGAGTGAGAAATATAATTTCGCACCTGAAATACGCTTACAGAACAGCCGTTTCGGGCCCACCGTGAACAGTACCGGCGCCCGAATACGACACCCGCCGACCAAAGTCGTTCGAAAAATATTTCGAATATATCCAAATGTCTGTCTCGACAACCTATACGATATATACGAAGCCCATTAATAATATGTTAATTAATTGGGTTAAATCTAAAATACCCCAAACAAAAACTATAACCTATCAATGCGATTTTCGGGCAAACCGTTCATCGTAAATTCACGAAATTAATGTATGACGAATACTACATGGATACGGAGCTACTCACCAAAAATCGGCTCAAACCGATCACCGGAAGGTCGCCGAAAAAATGGCCGAAGCCTGGCCGAACCACCCCTGCCGTGCGGACTGCTCCGCCCTTGCACGACTGCGCCACCAGCCGCAGATACCTGCTACTCCGTGCACGCCGCTGCCAACCACGGTCGCCACCGCCTCCGCCATCGCCGCCCAGTTCGTCGACTCCCTGCTACAGCCGCAGCTGCTGCTCCGGCAACCCATCGCCTGCACCTCTCTCCCCGAACCAGCCTCCCCCCCTCCTCTCTCTCTCTCTCTCTCTCTCTTGCCGACGACGAAGATGGTGAATGAGAGGAGCTGCTTCGGTTGGCTGCAGAGATAAGGAGAAGAGGAAGTTATATCGTGTAGGAGAAGACTGCAAACGTGTATATACATATACATATATATATGACCTAATTGCAAAACTAACCCTTCATTTCTCCAAAATCACGAAATAACCCCACTACAATATATATATATATATATACAGTAAACCCCAATAATTATCGAGAACGCCCAAACATAATCTCGTAAGCCCGAATTAATAACGGGACGCCCAATTAAATACATCGGGGTAGAAACTCAAATGTCAGAACACTTAAACAAGCCCGACCAATTAAAATGTGTCGTCATCCAATCAAAACACTAATCATTAAACGTCGAATAAACTAACGTCGAAACGAGACCGTGTAATTGACAACAAGAATTCACGTAGTCGTCAAAGAGAAACCGTAAAGTCATCGAGTCGACTTTAAAACTAAACGCGAAAAATTTACAGGTATCAAATACCAAGAATAAATAATACGTCATGAACAAGTGACGTCATTACCGAAATTAAATCAAAAATAATTTAAGTAAAAAGGATAATAACACAGGGTGTTACACCTTGCCTGACAAAACATTTTCCTTTCCAAGCACTTGCTATTAGGCTTAATAAGCTTCTTAATTTAACAGTGAATTCCTGGCCCAATTCGGCCAATTTCACTTTTCTCTTGTCTCGGCCCAAAGCATAGGCTCGAGACTTTATCCTTTTTGATCCATCAATTTAAGCCCATTTTATCCATTCTCCTTGCCATGTCACCTGTCAAAATGGGGTGTCAACAATGTCCTTTAATTTTAAAATAAAAGTGTAGCGTCCGGTGTTTTTACGTATAAATTTAAAATTTTATTAACACTTAAGTGCTTATGTGATTATGTGCTTAATGTATTTTTTTGTTTAACATGACTTACGTGTTTTATGTGATATTAAAAAAAGTAAGTTGCATGTTGTATTTTCATTTTTAGAATAATGAAAAATTATTGAAAACGATTTCGCAAAAAGAAATGACCGAAGGGTAAATTGATATTTTCATATTAAGAACACTTAGTGGAAAGTGTAGAGAATTGACTAAGTGTTGGGGTATGAATGACATAATGGTAAATAGAGAGGATGACAAGGGATGGAAGGGTAATTAAGAGACATGATCACACTCTTGTAATTAGCCCTAAGTTGAGAAGAAATTGGTCATTTTCCACTTTTAAGCGGTGTCTCACTTCAAGCCATTGATCTTCTCTCCCATCTCTAATATCAACCCTTGGATCATAGGACCTTGTTTGGATGACACTTAAATGTAACACTGTATTATTCTTGGTCTTTGATTTGGCAAGACTTCATGTCAACTCTTGGATCTTTTATTCAATGTCATTGTTTTATTCTCAACCCTTGAATGGTGAAAATTATGAGTGGAGAATCTCTATAAATCTTAGGGTTTGCAATTTTTCAAGACTTCCATTCTCTCACAAACACTTGCCCTCCCTTCTTTCGTTGCTTGTTGGGGATAACTCTTGGTGGTGTACTTGAATCACTTGGTAAGTCTTCTAACTATTCTAGGGTTTCGATTGCTAAGAATCCTAGCTTTCATGTTCATGGATTTCTTAGTGTGGATATTGATTTGAGCCTTCTCTTATTCATGTTATAGAAGGTTAGGTTTTCTTTTAGACTACCAAGTGAGTTCCATTGGTAGTAGCTCTTTAAATCATATTGTGAAGAAGCTAGTGATGAGTTCACTAACTTAAAGATGTTAGTTTCATTTTAGAGAGAGAAAGTGTTTTCTTTGTAGTAAGAAACATAATAATTTGTAATGGAATCATATTAGTTTCGTAGTAAAAAACACTAACTGGGTTTCATTACCAACATTTCAAATCAGTTTTATTTTAAAGAGAGAGAGAGAGTGTTTTATTAATAATAAGAAACACAACGCCTTGTAATAGAATCCATCATTTTTGTAGTATGAAACACAATATATAATTGTTACTACTACTATATTGTGTTTCTCCTCAAATTTGAAAACCTATACTCTTACTAGAAAACTGATGCGATCTCATTACAAATTATTGTATTTCTTACTACAATTAAAATACTATTCAATATAAAAAGAAATGCTTGAATTTTGAGTGTATTTTTTGTTTGATATTTTGGGCAAAAACAATTTCCCATCCAAATATCGTGATTATAGAAATGTTTTTATTTTATTTTATTGTATGATAATTGGAAAAAAAATTGAATTCAAATATCGTGATATTAAGTCATAAAAGTGTTCTTTTTTGAAAATTAAATATTTTAAGATTATAATTTTATTTATTTAATTATTGATAGTGAATAATTTATGAAATTAGATCATAGTAGATCCATAATATTTTGATATTTTTAATTTTTTATTTCATATGATTTTTTTTGTTGACAATGAATATTATAATAGTATTTATTATGGAATGAATTTGTGGTATTATATTTTACTGTGTGAATTAGTATAGGGGGTCCTTTATAGAATTTTAATTTTTTTATGAAGAGTTGGTTTGTAATTTTTCGGGAGTTGTTATTCTAAGTGGGTAGACTTTTGAACAGTATAGGATATTGTATAATATTTTTCCTAAACAGCCCTTGTTCACTTTTTCTTTTTTTTAGTGGGCCCTAGCTCGAGAGGGGCTGTGCAGGAGAAGATTATTTTTCCCTTGAGAAAGGGTCTTGTGATGACTCACCAGTAGAAGACTTGACCTACCCACCCATGTACATATATCAATAGTTATATGGGTAAACTGACTCTAAAGCAACGTGTCATTGAGTGAGAATTCATGTGGTGACTCACCAACATATATACATGTACATATATATAGACCATGTTTGTGCTGGCACTAGGTGATGACTCATTTCTTAGTCAAAATTCTTACAAAATAAGCTTTATACATTATCTTTTATAATAGGAATGAGGTGTAGACATATACATGTACATATATATATATATATGTGGGTACTGATATTGTACATGTGTTATCTAATGCTCAAGGTATATATATGTGGGTACTGATATTGTACATGTGTTATCTAATGCTCAAGGAATTTCATTGCTAGTTAACAATTAATAACCCATGTCCATTTGAGAACTACCATATAACACATGTACTAAATGTCTTGTGAGATTATATTTCAAAACTATTATTGGTAATGGCTGAACTACTTCTCTTTGTCATGACAATTGGCATTCTAGGGCCCTCTTACTTCTTTCTTTCTTCCATCAGCTATTAGGACTTAAGTATTGGCAATAATGTTACTCTCACACTATAAGATTTATCATTTTCTCCGGCATTTTTACTTAAGTGCCGAAAAAGGTTATATAATTTCTGGCATTACGCCAAAAATGCCGGTAAATGGTGCTTATGTTGGCACTTGCTAATAAGCGTCGACAAATATGTGCTAATACCGACACTCTTGGCAAAACGCCGGTAAATGGGTGGTGTTTCACCGGTACCTATTAAAAAGTGTCGTTAAATGGGTGTTGATACCAGCACTCTTGACAAAACGCCGGTAAATGATTCGTAGGTGTTGTTTCACCGGCGCTTATATATAAGTGCCGCTGTATATTTTCAAAATTATGAAAAAAAAGAAGATATGTGCCCAGATTTGATCTAGGGACTTGACGGTGACAGATTTTATCCAAAATCTGCTAACCAACTATGCTACAAAGTATTTCATGTTTTGTTGCTGTTCATTAGTTATATAATGGCCAGAACTATTTTTGTAAAAATAATGGTAAAAACTAAAATACGAAATCAACCTTCGCTAATCACCAGAGCCACCTCCGCCACCGTCAATAGCCCTATCGCCGTTACCTCCACCACGGCCACCGCCAATACCCCTAATCTCTCACCCATTCAGCAAACTCCCCCATGTTTTCTCTCTCTAACTTACTTGAGAGACAAATTGTAATTCTTGGTGATGTATTTAATTTGTGTCTTCTTCTTAAATTATGTTACTAAAAACAATTGTGATCGTTCTTTATAAATAGTTATATAAAAAGTGATAAGATTAATGCTTATTTTGATTTACAAATAGTTATATAGTTTTATGTATATTTTATACTCTTTCACTCCCTTTATATTTTAGAACTTCCTTTGTTTGGTTGGAGAGAATTGGAAGGATAAGAAAATAAAAGAAAAGAAAGGATAGGGCTTTTCATATTTTGTTTATTAATGAGGAGAGAAAAGAAAAGATTTCGATGGATAGCTTATCACTTCTTATCCCTCCAAATATCTTAATTGTTATCCTCTCAAAAATGAGAAGATTTAGAAAGAAAAAATAACACTTAAGTGAAACTTTTATAATACCAATTATAACCTTTATATTTTTAGGAGATAAACTTAAAAACATTTGGTTATTAGGATATAATAGTAAATTGATTAAAACGGTTTCTTTTATTTTCTCTCCTCTTTACTATCTAGACGAAAATACTATTATTTCTTTTTTTTTTCCTTCATAATTTATCCAAACATGGATTTTAAACATTGCTCTCTTTTCTTTTCTCTCATAACTAATGTTATCATTTCATTTCCTTTCTCTCTAGTTAATCCAAACGAAAGAAAAAAAAATCCAATTTAATACCAAAAGCTTTCTATAATTGAATGATGTAACTTAATAGATCTCACCTTCACTTTACCTAAACTTTTCTCTTCAGGTGCTTTAAATTAATATATATATATATATACCCTTGAGTCGGTATTCGGTACGGCCTTGACTTGCATTTCAAAGCAAAGGATAATTCCATCGTGCTTGCAATCCTAATGGTATGTTTAATATTGCTATTATATCTATGATATACATATTTATATTATATGTCTAATATACACAATGATATTATATCATGATAAAATTATAATTTATAACTTTAATATATAAATATAAGTGAGAATACTACAATAATAAAAAATGTATATATTAAAAAACGGTTTTGTTCCATAGGGTTAAAAACAAAAATGAAACCTAAAATTTTGGTTCTTTAGTTTTTGAAACCGGAACCGGAACCAAACCGAACCATCGGTTCTTCGATTCCTTTGGTCCCCCCCCCCCCCCCCCCCCCCCCCAACCAAAATTTTCCATTTGTTTCTACTACTATATGTATATTTATGTAGAAAAATATTCTATAGGCATATTAGCCCATCCAAAAAATTCTTACAAGAATCAATAAATTTTGTGAATAATTTAAAAAATAAAGAAAAATAAATAAAAGTCTCTATTTAACCCTATTTATATATATATATATAAATGGTTATATTATATTATAAATAAAAGAGTGGTAAGGTTTTGTCATCAAATTATTTTCATTCTAACCTCTTTGATTAATGAATTTTTATTTTAACATTAATTCAATTTTTATTTATCAAAAACACTCATACTTTTTATTGTAGCTTTCTTTTGTTATTTTGGACACATGTAGGGTCATGTATATATGTTCATCAACATTATTTATGATTATATCATAAAATTAATTTCAAGATATATAACATTTTTCAATTAAAGAATATAAATTATGACATGGAATCTGCTCAAGTTATTAAAAGTTACCAATTTGATAGTTGTTAGTCACTAATTAACCCTAGAGGGGGGTGAATAGGGTGATAAATATTATTTCTAAATCTTTTTGATAATAGACCAAGGTATAACAATTATTCAATTTCTTCAATAAACAATTTCAATTCGATTAATCTAATTATCACAAGAATAATTATAGCATACAAGATATTGAGACAAATATTGCAAGCAAAATAATAAAGTAAAGAGATAGAGATAGAGAGATTGACACCGCGATTTTTCGAGGTTCGGTAACTCCTAGTCCTCGGCTCAAGAACCCCTTCTTGAGACTTTTCACGATCCTTTTCCTATGGCTCTTCCTTCACAGGTGGAATAGCAAACCTTTACGCACGAGCTAACGAGCCCGTCACACAAGTAAGAGGACAAATCCCTCTTGAAGATCAATGAGCTTCACTCACTCAATGATCACAATCCTTGTATAAAACAAGGAATCACTCAAGAACAAAACACTCAAAAACCCTAACGTTTTTTATGGAAGATGAAACAATATAATCTCAAGTGTTCTTTTAGTGATTTACCAAAGAAAAATAAACTCTAGATGAATATTTGACGGGTTGAAATTTGATGATATTGTGTCGTTGTTTCACCTTACCCCGATCAACAAGAATTTATACCTACTAATACTTTACTTAAAATAGTATAGCAATAAGTAGGGTCAAACCACTCTCAACTTGTAACTCGTTTTGAGACAAGGATCCAAAACTTTATTTTTCGAGATAAAAAGAAATCACTTAAAACAACTTTTGAATTTTTTTAATAGTAAACTAAAATAACTAGATAAAATTATCAAATGGTGGAAAATATCTCAAGGGAAAAGAATCCACCACCCGGGTCTATATAAATAATATTATATATTTCTATTGCAAATTCTCCTCCAACCTATTAAACATAAACATAGATATTGGTAGGTATTCCCCATATTTTCATTAATTGGTAATCACGAAGAATCCTCCCTCTAATGTTTTGGTTTAAATAAAATGTAAATAGTAGTAGGCATTCCCCGTATTTCTATTAATTGGTAATCACGGAAAATCCTCCTTCTATTTTTTAGTGTCCAACCTCTATTGTAAGGTTTTTGTTCATTGAGATTCATAAAATGAATATTCTTGGGACGAGAATTAAACCATACGAAATAAATTAAAAATTATTTATATCTTACCCATGGTGGCTTCATCACCCCCTTGAGAAGAGTTTTAAGCTAGCATGTTGATAAAAAAATGAAACAAGGTAATAGAATAAAATTCCATTGATAGAGCAAAAAATACACAAAATATGAAAATGGTACAAAAGTATTCTAAGCTCTCATTCCTCAACTCCCCACTCTCCTTCTACATGGTCTCTATATATAGGCATAATGCAACTGATGCATTTAATTCTACATTAAATGTTACCTACTCTCTCAACCACTTCTCTCACCTAACATGTCATTTTCTCTTCTTTTTTTTTATTTAACTCATCATACACTTTCACACGTACACACACACACACACATATATATATATATGCATTTATTACATTCTCCTCCCACCAAAATTTTTTTTTCTTCATTTTCATCTTTCTTGCTTTCTTTTTCTTTTCTTTTGTAAATCAACCCCTGCATGAGATAAAAATATATACATATTAGGACATTATGCTAGGTAAATTACTCTATTTTGTGCACTTATAAAATTACCCCCAAACAAGCTTTTGCTAGTCCTCTAGCAAATACGGAAAAAAATAGATAAGTTCACAAAAATGATACATTATTGAAGTTTAACTAATGATGTGCCACTTTCACAAGCTGCATTCGATTGCATTTACCATATGCAATAAGACCTTAAACCCCTAGGTTACCCTAGTGGACGAGCAATAGCCTCGTGAGGGTTTACAGTGAAGATACCCACAAACTTATTTATTCTTCATTTTCACGCATACATGCATTCACACACTCATTAATTAAGCCATGATACAATATATAAGATAATATGAATGCAAATACTCCCACTCACTACCGAACAATAATTATTTCAAGTTCATGATACGAACGGTCTCCACTAAAGTAAATAACTTTGTTACTCTCTACTCCCAATCTAGACAACCTTCCGTGTTTTTGTGAACATTCTACTATGGTATGTCAATCTCTCGTTTTCTACTTCATTGATCAAACTTTGCCATTTTTCGTAAAAATTAATTTTTTCCATCATTCCACGTCTATCCATTTTTTATTTTTCTAAGCTCTGGACTTTCCAGCGAAGATTTTTAGTCCCGACCACTGGGCCCGAGCTTCTTCCATAGGATTTATGCTCATTAGTTTTCTCTCCTTTTTACGCGAGCAGTGATATTGGTGATACCAAGGCCCGGTTAATCAGATCGAATAACTACTTTTTGCATTTCTTTCAAAATAAATTTTTAAATTTTCTCCATTCTATCTCCCCTTTTTATAGCGGCAAAGCTATTTTTTCAACTTCATAGTCAAAGATCAACTGTTTTTCCCATAGTGAATGTGTGCATGTGCTTATAGGTCAAAGTTGTCCTTTTCGGTTTCAATTTCACTAATTCATTTACCTATGTAAAACCACATCACTTCACTAACTCAATCTAATCATTACTATCATGAGTGAGAATATCGCATCACATACTACTGATACATCATAAACACAAACTTAATCAACTTATAATGCAAAACACTTATGCATAAAAACAAAGGATGTTTTTCAAAAAATTTCAATTTTTCAAATTTTTTTTTTTTTTTTTTTGAAACTCTATTTGATTAAATAGATATTCACCCCCAAACAAAAATAACACTGTCCCTAGTGTGTAAAAATACATCTAAGAGACAAATTGGAACAAATTACCACAATTGAGGTGGAGGTGATGGAGTATAGTCCCTGCAAAGATTCTGGGCAAAAGAAAAGTCAAGTGATTGGAAATCTTATGACAGACTTTACCCCCAAACAAAATCGAAACATACCCAAATAGAGTGAGAAAGAATTCTTTTTGAAAATATTTACACAACAGACTGGGTGGCCTCCCAGGAGCGCTAAGTTTAACGTCATCAGCCAGACTTAATGGAGGTGCTACCCCTAAATGGATCAGTCCGAATAAATCGGATCAATGAGGAGAATTTCCTTAGTTTCAGAAGCTTCAAGTTCTAGGAAAGGCTTGAGGCGATGAGCATTGACTTTAAACAACTGTCCAGTCTTAGGGTGTTGTAACTCAATGGCACCATGACTAGAAATGTGATGGACATAGTACGGGCCTGACCAACGTGACTTCAACTTTCCAGGAAACAATTGAAGTTGGGAGTTATACAAAAGAACCTTTTGGCCTATGAAAAACTCCTTTTTGAGAATGTGTTTGTCATGTTCCATTTTAGTCTTAGCTTTATAAAGTCTTGAACTCTCATATGCATCATTTCTAATTTCTTCTAACTTATCAAGTTGAAGGGTCCTACGTTGACCGGCTTTATCATAGTCAAAGTTCATGGCCTTGATGGCCCAATAAGCACGGTGTTCGAGTTCAACAGGCAAGTGACAGGCTTTGCCATAGACCAATCGATATGGGGACATTCCTATAAGGGTCTTGTAAGCAGTTCGGTATGCCCATAACGCATCCTGGACTCGAAGACTCCAGTCCTTCCTTGTGGGGTTAACAGTTTTCTCTAAAATCTGTTTAATCTCCCTATTGGATACCTCAGCTTGACCATTGGTTTGAGGATGATATGATAGGGCCACTTTATGGTTGATTCCATATTTGGACAACAGGTTTCCAAAGACTTTGTTGCAAAAATGTGAACCATTGTCATTGATTATGGCTCGAGGTGTTCCAAATTAAGGCAAAACCTGGTCTTTGAAAAATTGCACCACAACTCTATGGTCAGCTATTTTGGTGGCTAAAGCTTCTACCCATTTGGACACATAATCAACTGCTAGAATGATGTAGAGATTGCCAAACGAGGATGGAAATGGTCTCATGAAATCAATACCCCAGACATCAAAGATTTCAACGACGAGAATTGATTATTGAGGCCATTCATTTCTTTTGGTAATCTTACCGAGCAATTGACATCTATGACAAGCTAGACAGTATGTGTGGGTGTCTTTGAAAAGGGTTGGCCAATAGAATCTTGATTGCAAGATTTTTGCAGCAGTTCGTTTGGAACTGAAATGGCCACCACAGGCCTGGTCATGACAAAAGGAAATGACAGACTCTTGGTCTACCTCAGGAACACACCTATGAATGATCTGATCTGGACAATATTTAAACAAGTAGGGGTCATCCCAAAAATATTCCTTAGCCTTGGCCAAAAATTTATCTTTCTCTTGCTTGGCCCAGTTGGAAGGAATTTGACTAGTCACAATATAATTGACAATATCGACATACCATGGCGCATGAGATATCTCAAATAATTGCTCATCAGGAAAATAATCAGAGATTGGAATGGAGTCACTAGTGGATTCAATAACTAGACGGGACAAATGATCAGTGACTACATTCTCAGAACCTTTCTTATCTCGAATCTCAAGGTCAAACTCTTGAAGGAGTAAGATCCAGCGTATCAACCGAGGTTTTGCATCGGATTTGGATAAAAGATGTTTTAACGCTGCATGATCTGTATAGATGATGACCTTAGATCCAATCAAATAAGATCTAAACTTCTCAAAGGAGAACACGACGGCTAGCAACTCTTTCTCAGTGGTTGAGTAGTTGATTTGGGCATCATTTAAGGTTTTGCTAGCATAGTATATGACATGTCATGCTCTATCCATTTTCTGGCCTAAAACAACACCTACTGCATAATCAGACGCATCACACATAATTTCAAAAGGTAAGGTCCAATCAGGTGAGCGAATGATAGGTGCAGTAGTGAGTGTGGACTTTAAGTGCTCAAAGGCGGACTTACATGCATCAGTAAACTCAAATTGGGAATCTTTAGCGAGAAGATGGGTCAAAGGTCTAGCTATCTTACTGAAATCTTTGATGAAGCGCCTGTAGAAACCGGCATGACCTAGGAATGCTCTAATATCTCGAACAGATTTAGGGATAGGTAGATTGGAAATTAGATCAATTTTGGCTTTGTCGACCTCAATTCCTGCACTAGAGATATTATAACCTAGGACAATTCCCTTTGTAACCATGAAATGACACTTTTCCCAGTTAAGTACCAAGTTAGTGTCACGACAACGTTGAAGTACGAGAGAAAGATGGTCCAGACATTGCTCAAATGATGATCCAAAGACAGAGAAGTCATCCATGAAGATTTCTAAAAATGTTTCAACCATGTCACTAAATATACTCATCATACACCGCTGAAATGTAGCTGGGGCATTACACAAGCCGAATGGCATACGACGATAAGTGAATGTACCGAATGGACAGGTGAAAGTTGTCTTGTCTTGGTCATCTGGGTGGACAGGGATTTGATTGTAACCAGAATAACCATCTAAAAAGCAATAGAAGGCCTGACCAGCTAATATCTCTAACATTTGGTCGATGAAGGGGAGTGGGAAATGGTCTTTTCTAGTCACACTATTCAGTTTCCTGTAGTCTATGCAAACTCGCCATCCAGTTTGAATGCGAGTAGGAACTAGCTCATTGTGGGCATTGGACACAACAGTGATGCCAGACGTTTTTGGAACGACCTGGATTGGGCTCACCCACTGACTATCAGAAATCGGGTAGATGATATCAGCGTCAAGAAGTTTGATAACTTCTCCGCGGACAACTTCCTTCATATTAGGGTTAAGTCTCCTTTGAGGTTGCCTACAGGTTTTCGCATTATCTTCTAAGTGAATGCGATGTTGCACCACTAGAGGACTAATGCCTTTGATATCATCAATGGACCATGCTATGGCTTCCCTATTTGTCTTAAGAACCTCGAGTCATTGGGACTCTTGTTGCTCAGTTAACTCAGAAGATATTACCACTGGAAAAGTCTCAGATTCACCAAGATACGAATATTTTAAAGTCTCGGATAAAGGCTTTAATTCTATCTTAGGTGGTTTCTTTGCATGTTCAGATTCAGTGGTAACCGGTAAGGACAATGATACAAATTTGGATTTATACTTGGGGGCTTCAAAAGGTGGGGCAGAGTTTAGCAAATCATTGATTTGGCTAATATAATTAGCCTCATCAAAACTATCACCAAAATGGGCTAAACACTGCTGAAGTGGATCCTCGGGATAAGAGTGGTTAAAGGTGTGGGTGGTCAATGACTCAATAAGATAAACTTCTTCAACAGATTCTGATTCAATGGGTTGTTTCATCAAATTAAACACATTGACTTCCACTTTCATGTTCCCAAAGGTCAAGGTCATGCTACCATTTATACAATTGATCAAAGCATTGGCTGTGGCTAAAAATGGTCGACCTAAAATTATTGGAATTTGTTTCCCTTGAGTTGGCTGAGTGTCTAGCACAATGAAGTCTACGGGGTAATAAAAATTATTAACTTTGACTATCACATCCTCAATGATACCCCTTGGAATTTTTATGGATCGGTCAGCTAACTGAATTCTAACGTCAGTTTTCTTCAAATCAGTCAATCCTAAATCCAAGTAGACTGAATACGGTAGCACATTGACACTGACACCAAGATCCAATAAAGCCTTGACCTTCAAAATTTTCTCCTATCCTACAAGTGATAGTGGGACTACCAAGGTCTTTGTGTTTAACCACAACTTGGTTTTGTAGGAAAGAGGAACAATGTTGGGCCATGACGGCTTCCTTAGGAATATTGGTTTTCCTCTTGACTAAGTCTTTAATGAATTTTGCATAAGAAGGAATTTGCTTAATAGCAGTGAGAAATGGAATGTTAATCTGGAGATTTTGGAAAATCTCTAAGATTTCACTCTATTGAGAATCCTTCTTATTGTTGACTAGTCTAGAGGGAAATGGTGCACGTGGAACAACCGGCTTAGGAATAACCTCATCAAGCTCAGGATCTTGATCCTTTTTGGATTTTGGGGAATTGGGTCGAAGAGATTTGGATTGTTCATTTTCATGACTGATGGGTGGCTCAACCTTATTATCAATTTTCTTTCCTGACCTCAAGGTAGTGATAGAATTTACATGGTCATTTGAGTGGTCAGAATTGGAAGTGGTCCCTATGTGATTAACTCCTTTTCCTTTTGGATTGATTTCGGGTTGGCTCGGTAATGTACCCCTTTGTCTTTCAGACAGAGCTGCAGTAAGTTGACTCAACTGATTTTGGAGAGACTGCTGAAATTGCAGTTGATTTTGAGTCAAGAGATCAAAGTTATTTTCTAACTTTTGGAATCTCTGATTGGAATGCTTATTGGATTGATCAAGATTAAGGGCAAGCATTTTCAAAGTGTCCTCATAATTGGAAGTATTATGGACCGGTGGGACAGGAGCAGCATAGTTGTTCATGGGATTAACGGCTAAATCTCGGCTTGGATTGAACTGGTTATTCCTGGGGAATTGATTTTGAGGAATGATTTGTCCTTGAGGTGGAGGTGGCCTATTGGAGTTACCTTGAAAACCGGATGGACCACCTAAGTTTTGTGGAGGTAAATTTTGCCTCCATGAAAAATTAGGGTGGTTTCTAGTATCAGGATGGTAACTTTGGCTAAATGTGTTAGGCAATGGTCTCCTAAAGGTATTGAAAGCACAAACTTGCGCATCCGAAGGTTCAGATGTACAATAGACCGGACATTCCTCTGTGGGATGAGATAAACCAGAACAAACATTGCATTGTGCAGGGGTAGAGATTAGGGCAAATGCATCAAACCTTTTGCTTAAGTCTTTCACTCCATCAGCAAGATTTTGCATCACAAACTTTAACTCATTTTCATGTTTGATCTCATAAAAACCAGGTTTTCTATTCATTTGATCATTCCTAGAAAAATCATTATCACTTTGGTTCCAATTCCAATTTTGGGCATTTTCAGCTAGTTCCTCCAAAAATATATAGGCTTGGTCAGGGGTTTAGGCATTGAACTTTCCTTGGTGCATTGACTCAATCATGGTTCGGTTCATAGGTGAAAGTCCCTTATAAAAGAAATGGACTAACTGTGCTTTATCAAAGCCATGATGTGGGCATTTGAGGAACAAGTCATGAAATCGGTCCCAAGTTTGGTGGAATTGTTCTTCAATTTTACTAATGGCATCTCTCATTGATTCGGTCTTTTGCATGGGATAAAATTTACTCATGAATTTCCTTGCAAGTTCATCCCATGATCGAATGGAGTTGGATGGAATGGAGTTTAGCCATGAAGCAGCTTTATCTTCTAAGGATAGGGGAAAAAGACGCAGTTTGACACCCTCTTCATTCAAATTTTGATTTTTGAATGTGTTGCATATTGTCAAGAACTTTCCTAAATGGATATAGGGTTGTTCACTTTCGAGTCCATGGAATTTTGGCAACATATTGATTGTGGCGGGTCTAATCTCAAACTGGGGTGCATCATTTTGAGGTAGAACTATGCAATTGGGTGGGTTGGCTGTGGTTGGGGCAAAATAGTCATTAAGAGTTCTTGGCGCAGCCATTGATGAAGTATTGGTGGTTGACAGATTTAACAAGGGAATTGATTTTTCTTCTAAATCAATGAGTGACAAATCACTAGGAAACCTAACTAGACGCTTGTTAACTCGCAACCACTGGGGCTTAAACAAAAAGAAACCTAAAAGGGCTAGATGAGGGACAAATCACACAAAATTTTTGGCTTTTTTATCTTGAGCTTAAATTCAAAGGTGGTGAATTTTTAAATCTAATATGGTAGAGAATTAATAGGATGATGTCCAAATTAATTCTCTCCTAATTAGACAGCTCCTACTCTATTCCAGATTAAGTCGATAGATTACCAGTTAAGGATCATCAAACTAACAACGGAGTAGTTCCCAGGAAAGTGTGGCGAGGCACGTGGCCTGCTTAATGCCGAGTCAACCTCACTTTCCTAGACAGAACTGTCCTACCGTTTATCAATTTGATAATGACTCACTGGAGTGACTACCAACCGCTTCCTTCCTAGAGGGCCTATGAGCTCGTAACCCTAAAGTGGTTGATTACTAATGAATTTTAATCAAATCCGGCTCATGGTTTAACAGATGCAAGGAATTTTTGTGATTTGTGGGCCACGGAGACGGGTGATGAAATCCCGACCGTATCTTGTGGGAATTTTTGCCCTTAAGTATCTTATGCAAAATGCTAATTTAAAATATGCACAAGCAAGACAAGAATAAAATAAAATAAGAAAGAAATATACAATTTTTTTTTAATATATATATTTATATGAAAATAAGCTAAATACAAATAACGGGAACCTAGGGTAATGTCTAATGTTATTCTACCCTAGAGGTCGCATGCAAAATTTTTACCTATTCTAGGGGAAAATAATAATAATAATAACAAGGGTTTAGAAATATGGAACCTGGATGACGACCCGGTACGGTATCTCCTGCAAAATAAACAAGTAAATAACTAATTAGGAGAGGGCGGGAAAAATGAAGAAAGACATAATGGAAAAATATATATAAAACTAATAAACTGTGTTTTTTTTTTTTTTTTTTTTTTTTTTTTAAATTTTATTTTATATATATATTTTTATGGGTGGGTTTGGTTATTTTGAAAAGGAGTAGGGGAAGCAAAAGTAATTTGCAAAATGATTACTGATCTGACTCCTACGGTTTTTATATTGATTTTTATTTTTTGATTTTTATGTTTTTTTTTTTTTTTTTGGACACGGACCCACAAAAGATATGAAATATATATAAAGAGGGATATATGTCAAAAGTAACCTGCTACTTTGACTTGTTTGAATTATTATTATTTTGTTTTTTAAAGAAAGGGGCCCACGAAATGGAAAGTTGAAGAAAATTGTGCAAGTATGCTACGGCTGTTTTTTTTTTTTTTTTTTTTTTGGGATTATTTATATGGTTGTTAAAGTTGGACTACTACAAAACAAAGTTTTTCCACTACTTGCACAAACACACCTTAGTGCTCCGGTTTGACTTATGTGTCACTTTTTTTTTTTTTTAAACTAACAGAATGTCACAAAATAGAGAAGAAAAAAAAAATAATAATAAAGAAAGGGAGGGATAGAAAGGTCGGCAAAGCTATTTTTTCAACTTCATAGTCAAAGATCAACTGTTTTTTCCCATAGTGAATGTGTGCATGTGCTTATAGGTCAAAGTTGTCCTTTTCGGTTTCAATTTCACTAATTCATTTACCTATGTAAAACCACATCACTTCACTAACTCAATCTAATCATTACTCTCATGAGCGGGAATATCGCATCACATACTACTGATACATCATAAACACAAACTTAATCAACTTATAATGCAAAACACTTATGCATAAAAACAAAGAATTTTTTTCAAAAAATTTTAATTTTTCAAATTTTTTTTTTTTTTTTTTTTTGAAACTCTATTTGATTAAATAGATATCCACCCCAAACAAAAATAATATTGTCCCTAGTGTGTAAAAATACATCTAAGAGACAAATTGGAACAAATTACCACAATTGAGGTGGAGGTGATGGAGTATAGTCCCTGCAAAGATTCTGGGCAAAAGAAAAGTCAAGTGATTGGAAATATTATGACAGACTTTACCCCCAAACAAAATCGAAACATACCCAAATAGAGTGAGAAAGAAATTTTTTTGAAAATATTTACACAACAGACTGGGTGGCCTCCCAGGAGCGCTAAGTTTAACGTCATCAGCCAGACTTAATGGAGGTGCTACCCCTAAATAGATCAGTCCGAATAAATCGGATCAATGAGGAGAATTTCCTCAGTTTCAGAAGCTTCAAGTTCTAGGAAAGGCTTGAGGCGATGAGCATTGACTTTAAACAACTGTCCAGTCTTAGGGTCTTGTAACTCAATGGCACCATGACTAGAAATGTGATGGACATAGTACGGGCCTGACCAACGTGACTTTAACATTCCAGGAAACAATTGAAGACGAGAGTTATACAAAAGAACCTTTTGGCCTATGAAAAACTCCTTTTTGAGAATGTGTTTGTCATGTTTCATTTTAGTCTTAGATTTATAAAGTCTTGAACTCTCATATGCGATTTTTTGAGGTTTGGTAACTCCTAGTCCTCGGCTCAAGAACCCCTTCTTGAGACTTTTCCCGATCCTTTCACTATGGCTCTTCCTTCACAGGTGGAATAGCAAACCTTTACGTACGAGCTAACGAGCCCGTCACACAAGTAAGAGGACAAATCCCTCTTGAAGATCAATGAGCTTCACTCACTCAATGATCACAATCCTTGTATAAAACAAGGAATCACTCAAGAACAAAACACTCAAAAACCCTAACGTTTTTTTATGGAAGATGAAACAATATAAGCTCAAGTGTTCTTTTAGTGATTTACCAAAGAAAAATAAACTCTAGATGAATATTTGACGGGTTGAAATTTGATGATATTGTGTCGTTGTTTCACCTCACCCCGATCAACAAGAATTTATACCTACTAATACTTTACTTAAAATAGTATAGCAATAAGTAGGGTCGAACCACTCTCAACTTGTAACTCGTTTTGAGACAAGGATCCAAAACTTTACTTTTCGAGATAAAAAGAAATCACTTAAAACAACTCTTGAATTTTTTTAATAGTAAACTAAAATAACTAGATAAAATTATCAAATGGTGAAAAAAATCTCAAGGGAAAAAAATCCACCACCCGGGTCTATATAAATAATATTATATATTTCTATTGCAAATTCTCCTCCAACCTATTAAACATAAACATAGATATTGGTAGGTATTCCCCATATTTCCATTAATTGGTAATCACGAAGAATCCTCCCTCTAATGTTTTGGTTTAAATAAAATGTAAATAGTAGTAGGCATTCCCCGTATTTCCATTAATTGGTAATCACGGAAAATCCTCCTTCTATTTTTTAGTGTCCAACCTCTATTGTAAGGTTTTTATTCATTGAGATTCATAAAATGAATACTCTCAGGACGAGAATTAAACAATATGAAATAAAATAAAAATTATTTATATCTTACCCATGGTGGCTTCATCACCCCCTTGAGAAGAGTTTTAAGCTAGCATGTTGATAAAAAAATGAAACAAGGTAATAGAATAAAATTCCATTGATAGAGCAAAAATTACACAAAATATGAAAATGGTACAAAAGTATTCTAAGCTCTCATTCCTCAACTCCCCACTCTCCTTCTACATGGCCTCTATATATAGGCATAATGCAACTGATGCATTTAATTCTACATTAAATGTTACCTACTCTCTCAACCACTTCTCTCACCTAACATGTCATTTTCTCTTCTTTTTTTTTCTTTAACTCATCATACACTTTCACACGTACACACACACACACATATATATATATATATATATATGTATGCATTTATTACATTCTCCTCCCACCAAATTTTCTTTTTCTTCATTTTCATCCTTCTTGCTTTCTTTTTCTTTTCTTTTGTAAATCAACCCCTGCATGAGATAAAAATATATACATATTAGAACATTATGCTAGGTAAATTACTCTATTTTGTGCACTTATCAATATTCTCTAGTGAATGGTTTCAATAAATATGCTCAAGAGAATAGACACACTATCAAACCTAGAGTTTAAAGCTTGTAGTATTTGAGTTGGAAATCAAGCTTTAAGCTTCTTGCTTTGTATGGTTTTTTTAAGAAAAGCTTAGAGAGATGAAGATGAAAAATTTAGGCTTTCTCACACTAGACTTATATCTATCACTCTCTTATCTCATTCTATTTATATGAAGACATTAGAGTTTTAGGAATGAGAGAATAAAACTTTTGAGGGCAAGAATCAAACATCAGGATATGGGCAAGAATATGCATGACATAACCGTTTGATTGTATCAAGAGTCCACTTCTCATTTGTCGAGAGTCGACTGCCCAAGAAGATTTTTGAATGCGATAACTTTCGTCCTCAATAAGTCGACTTCCCACACATGGAGAGTCGGCTTCCCAATCACAAGAAGTCGGCTGCCAGACCTTGAGAGTCGGCTACCCAAAGAGAGGTTCAAACATGATTTCTTTTGTCTTAAAGAAGTTGACTTCCAACACATGGAGAGTCGGCTTCCCAACCTTGATAGTCGGCTTCCCTAACTTGAGAGTCGACTTCTGATGGAAGGGTCTTAAGTTTATTACCTTTGACTTTAAGCAGTCAACTGCACTTTGTGAAGGAGTGGACTTCCAAAGTTGATTTTCCTGTTCTAGCTGAAACTCATAACTCAATAATTATTAGTACCAAACACCCTCAAATGATTTGTTATCATCAAAACACGATTTATTGTTTGAAAGTAAAATTTCAAAGCCAACAATCTCCCCCTTTTTGATGATGACAAAACATTATGTGTTTGTCCAAAAATGGTGAAGTATCAAGTGAAACTCCCCCTCAATATATGCATTGCATGATTCATATTATTTGTATTTGGAGAGTAATAATAAAGGAAAGATAAAACATTAGATATTTATCATTAGCATTTTAAATAACCATGAAGTACAGTGTTGTTCCTCTAGTGGGTGAGGATAAAATAAAAATATAACAAAAAGATAAAAGGAAAATAAACATGTAGTACTAGATGACAAAAGACTACATTAAAAGCAAATACCCTCCCTCATATACCCTCTTCATTTCCACCATTTTCACCCTCTTCATTTCTATCATTTTCTCCCCCTTTGTCATTATCAAAAGGAGGGAGTCCAGACTTGATGCGAAGGTCGGTAATGTTCGCAACAAGGCGGTTCACCAACCTCTTAGTATGCTTACCAGTGGCAAGAATTTCATTTAAAAGATCAGTCTGAGCGCCATCACCAAAGTCAGGAAGGTCAAAATCCAAGTCGAGCGAATCGATACCCGGCGGAACAGAGCTGGATGGACCAACAACATCAAAAGGATACGGTGGTGGAGGAGGAGGCGCACAATGAGTGATAGTCCCATCTTCGGCAACGTCAAGCTTCATTCGATTCAGCATGGCTTCGTCGACTTCAAAGTCCTCTCGCAAGGCTTCCGCACCGGGGCTAGGAATGTCATACCGAAGAAGAATAGCTGAGATCGGGATTAGATAGTATAAATGAGCAGTCCCATGATTTTTGCAGGCCATCATATTGTTACGAACAATGTGAGTGAGATTGAGACTCCGCCTAGTGATTATGCAAAAGACAATGAAGGCTTCAGAGAAAGAAACAAAAGTACGACTTCCGGATTTTGGCAGAATGGTGTGTGTGACAACATTATGCATGATCCGAGCCTCAGGAGTGAGCATGTGAGAATGAAGGCGTACGGTAGGAATGACCGAGCTGGGGCTATGACAGATAACATTAATTGCATCTGTGGGTTTAAAGTTTGGTTCATTGTACCACAGATTACTTACATAGAGGCGAAGCCCACCCGATTGAAGATGAAACCACTCGTTCAAATTATTTTCAGTAAATTGAAAATAATGACCGGCAACGGTAGCTTCATAAGTGTCTATTGGGCCGCGTTGATGGAGTGTGGCGTAAAATGCCTTCACAAGCCGAGGATAGAGAAGAATATCAAGAGAGACAAAGAAACCCCACCCCGTCTGCTGGAAAAGGTTGAACACACGAAGTCGGAGTAATTCACAAGTGGCTCATCTCATAATTCTCGTCCTTGCCACAGTGCGATTGACGAAATTTGCCTCAAAGATAGTTCGGTGGGTCTCGCAAGGAAGGATTTCAGAGAGATCCTTTGGAACGGGAGTCTCTTCATCTTTAGCGTCATCGGCAGTGGGAGGAGAAGGAGGAGGTACGGGATTGTGTGGGCGCTTCCGTTGAGTACCGTACCCGGACGAGCGAGGAGGAGCCATGAGAGAAACAAGAGCAAGGAGAAAGAGCAACATGGTCGGTGATGAAGGTGAGGATATCTATCTATATATGTGTATATATAAATCTGTATATATGTATCAGTGTGAAGAAAATAGAATGAGGAATGTAGGTTTAAATAGGATAATAGGGGAAGAAAGTGGGAGGAATGTGATTAATAATGGGTGATGAACGTGGGTAAGAAGGAGTGAAAGAAGGGGGATGAATAAAGAAGACGAAGCACTATTACGTCTTTAAGAAAACCCCCTGGGAAGTCAACTTCTGGTACCAGGAAGTTGACTGCAGGAATATAGGAAGTCGACTCTTGACCTAGTGGAAGTCTGCTCTTACCCTAGTGGAAGTTGACTTCTAGAACTTAGGAAGTCAACTCTTGACCTAGAGGAAGTAGGCTTCTGGTATTTCGAGAGTCGACTGCCGACATGGAGGAAGTCGACTGCAATGGGCCGAAGAAAGAAAGACTTTAACACTTAGTGTTTTTTTTTAAGGAATCTAGAATAAGTTAAATCATCAAGATTTAAACAAGAACATCAAAATCCATGGCTATCCCGATTTCCCTACGAAGTTTTGAGAACGGTTCATCTGGGAGAGGTTTTGTGAAGATGTCGGCTAGTTGATTTTTAGTGTCAATAAACACCAATTCAACGTCACCTTCAGCAACGTGATCACGCAAGAAATGATGTGTCACGCCCCGAATTCCTAGGACTCCGAAACCCGAGCCTAAGAGCTAAGGGAGTGAATTCGGAAGTAAAAATAAATGAGAATCAACGACATTCAATCATCAAATACCCACGAAAGGGTAAAATGATCTGATACCACGCTGTCACGCCCCTAAGATTCCCGAAACTCAAATCTAGAGAATCAGCGAATCTCCAAGGGATGACGCTAGTCAAGCGACTACTAGAGTCAACAACAACGAAGAGACACATGGAATAACAATAAAAATATACTCCATGTCAAGTAGAATGCTAGAAACTCACTAGCATCCTCCAATACCAACTGACACGTTCCTAAATTCCTAAAACTCCCGAACAGGGATATCCGAGGAATCCAGGATGTGATCCTTAATACGAATGACCAACTAAGACGTCATTAACCAAGAAAACACATGGGTTAATGATAGAAATGGTATATTCCATACCCAAATGACTAATAAAATTAAGCAGCGGAATCTAACAAAAATCCGGTAGAGTTCCGTTTGTAAATGGAACATCTGAACAACAACCACAACACAAGAACCTGCCAATAGCAATTCAATAATCACAATGGCTTCCAAGCCCCACATTCATCAATCCTACTAGGGCCGAGGTGATGGAAAGAAACTAAAACCCCTCCAAACCCTCTAATAATCAACAGAGCCACAAATGCTAGAATAAGATACAGTAAAGCACCTAGCTGTGCAGAATAGATACAATAACCATCAGAAAGAATAAATACAGGAACTAAAGAATACATCAACAGAGATATGCCAACAGACTGGCTCCCAAAAGAAAATACATAACAATCCCATAACAATGGGTAGAGAAACTGAAAGCGGATACCTATCGTCCCCAAACCCAGTTGTGCTGCAACCGTAACCGCATCACCCAACGCGACTCCAAACCTATAACACGGAAACAAGAGAAAAACTGTCGTTGCACCGCATCCTGCCCATAGTCGTATATTTCCTGCAACCTGGCGTGGGAATACCAGGGGGCAAATGAAATACCCCTGTGAGCAAATAAACTCAGTGGGAAAAGATACTCTAACTACCACATCCTCTGGTAGTTTAGGTAATGCCAAACCACCCAATGGGATACATAGCCCACAACATAACCCAGCCACGAAAACCCAAGGTACGTGCTCATATACTATCGTACGTAAGTATATAGGGGACATATATATATATATATACATATATATATATATATAAATACACAACATGAGCCTATAGGATATGACTAAGACTCGTACTCCAAGTATCAACACCGATAGTCTACACTACTCTCACCAACATACACTAAGTACACGACGCTCACGTCCAATCTCACAATCATCCGGCGCTCACAACGCTAACCAGAAAATCTAAACAGAGGGAATCACACTCACTTTTAATATCCACAAGGATCAAAATCCACAACTAGTACCAAGGAATACTCATAACTCACTCCCCGAGAACACAGGAGGAAAAGCACTCACGTCCTTGCGTACTAACACAATCATCATATATATATATATACAATATGTATATATATACATATATATATATATAACAAACCTCATCACATTCCTAAGGAAAATCTACCTCTCAAGGGCTAGATCACCTCAATCATATCACCATACCATAATTCAAATCGACCTCATAATACTATCATCAATAGGGTCAATCACATCACTAACACTCTCACTGTAGGCGAGGAAAACCACCCAATCAAATCACTAAGAGTACACGAACTCAACTCACAAGAACGACCACCTCAGGGTCACCAAAGCAAAGCGAAGGAAAAGACTTTCCAATGCTTAACCAACAGATAACCGAGACAACAATGTCAAGGTAAAGAACACCACAAGTGTTTAGTGAAAACACTTGGACAAGGAACCCAATCCACTCGGTATCCATGCCCCTAACATGTGGAACAACTTGAATCACCTAAGTGGTGACATCAAAAACCAAGAAGAAAGGAAAGGCAACACTATATGTGTGCACTGAACAACACCAAGCCTCATACCCGAGACTTAGAAATGATAGGAAGCAAATGTAAAACAATGGAACACCTTTCAAAACTCTACAGGATGAGATATTGAGAAAGAAGTCTCGAAATCTCAGAATCCCAAGAAAAGTAATAAAATAGTTTTCCTTTTAAGAAACCACATAGTAAAAATGACCGTCTTGCCCCCGGTCTCCGTCAGTTGCCATCACCGGCTTTTAAAAGTTGAAAATCTTTTTAAAGAAGATCCTACGATCATTTTATAAAGTGTTAAAACTTTTCATTTCTACGGGGGTAGGCGAAAACGAGTTTTTCCTTTTAAATACAAAGAGTTTGTTTCAAGGTTTAGAAAACACCGTTTTCAAAATGACAGCCACATAAGAATGAACAACTCCACGGATTCCTATAATGCCCAAAAGGACAGTAAAGGAAGAACAACACGTTGGACTCACGGAAGACAACCATCCGTTTCCAACTCCACCAAATCAAATGACAACACATGGAAGAGGTTCGACACCACACCGTAACCGACAACTCAAGGAATGACATACAAGTCAACGATCACGTACTAATGTGTAAAACACAGTACCAGGAATGCTTAAGGGAAGGGACTAAGCATAAGAATCAAGACTGTCAGACTACAGTACCTCGAGTACTTAATGAATCCCTAATCATAACCTCTTCTCATCAATCAAAATCTCACACAACTCATCACTCGCCTTCTCGAAGGCCTCAATTATCAATTGACACAAAAATCATCCCTAACCTCAAATCTCCAAAAGAGTTCACACAACTAACCACGATCACCAAACTACTAATCACAATCACAAGGCTACTAACCACAATCACAAGGCTGCTAACCACAATCTCTAAGGCCTCAACTCAAAGTCAAGCCTACGATCCACCACTAGCCTCAACTAGCCACATGGATCACTATGCCAACACGCATAACCTCCCCCAAGGGTACTAAAGTATACAACAAGTACAAGGATATACGTTTCATTATACTTATTAATTATGGCATATTATCATTTTCTTCCACATTAATTACTTTCAACTGAGCATTTATAAAATATGAATTTAATTTACAATATTCATAAATAGCATGCTCCAACAACACATGTAATATAACACATATACATGTCAAACGAGATCACATAAATAGTATGCAGTGTAATGTGACTCAACACTCCCCGTGATACTCACACACAACACACCCTTCCCAAGGGTAACGGATACAAACTCTGTCCACTCATCATAGTGTAGAGTTACCACACCGACTCTTCCCAAGTGATTTTTCTCTCTATCACTTCAACAGGGAAGGCGGTTGTACGAGAGCCCAGCTTGCAACTCCGTACGCCATGACTACAATAAAGTCAAGAACATGAGCCTCTACCTGGACTCCTAACTCACATTTGCCGGCTTTTTAGTTCCGTAGGCGTGATACCTCCTGGCCAGTTGTTGTGATGATCCGACACAAACGTCTACTCGTGCCCCACGCACAGAGGAAGTAGACCACACCAAATGAACTCTCTCTGCCAATGGTGAAACCGTGCACTACATGCACCAACACCCATGTGCTCACACGACATGGTGTACAATCAAATCATATCACAACATAAATATGTAATGCACCATATTTATAAAAATACCCACATGGTAATATAAGTCTCAAAATCTCTTTTCATGCTTTAAAAATACAAATAAGCAATTAAATCATATGAAAACAATTTCATATACATTTCATGTTTTCAAAATATATTTTCTTCAATTCCTTAGAAAATATTTTCAATTTCAATTAATATGCCTTTTTAAAATAATTTAAGCAGATAATCCACGTAATAAAAAGGGACCTACAATAACGTCTAAGTCTCTTACGTCGAACGTTTACAAATTCTTCTAGCTCATTTAATTCTCAAGGGAATTTCTAAGTCATCTATTTCTATTCAATTCAATTAGGAATATATCTAATCTCGTAGGAAATAATTTAATTAATTTTCTTAAATTAATTCCTAAGTCCAAATTTCGATTCTAAACGAATTATAGATATTTAAATTAACGATTTAAAATATCTATATTAAATTAAATAAGGGTTTTACAACCCTAAACTAATTCAATAATGCTGAGTGAGAAATATAATTTCCCACCTAATTATACGTTACCGAACAGCTCGAAACAGCACAGTACCGGCGCCCGAATATGAAGTCCGCCGACCAATATCGTCCAAAAACTATTTCGAATATATCGAAATGTCCGTCTCGACAACCTATACGATATATATGAAGCCCATTAATAATCGGTTAATTAATTGGGTTAAATCTAAAATAACCCAAACGAAATTTATAACCTATAAATACAATTTTCGGGCAAACCATTAATCCTAAATTCACGAAATTAATATATGACGAATACCATGTATATGCGGAGCTACTCACCAAAAATCGGCTCAAACTGATCATCGGAAGGTCACCGAAAAAATGGTCAAAGCTCCGACCGACTCGTCCCTGTCCACGCGCTGTTACGCGAACCAGCGCGCCTTCAGTCCCGGCGACCCACGCCGCTCGTGGCACCGCCTCGCGCCACCGCGAACCGTCGTCGCCCTTCAGTCGTTGTCGCAGCTCGACCCTGCTCCAGCCGCGACCTTGCCCTTGCGCCACCGTGCGCGACCACTACTGGACCGCCATGCCGCCGCCGCTGTCAACCCAACAGACCCTCGCCGTCGTCGCTGTCGTCAATAGGCAACCTACATGTCTGCTTCTCCCTCCTGTGCAGTCGAACCTCCCTCTCTCTCTGTGAACGATCGTCCTTGTAGATGGAGAAGGAGTGCAGCTTCGTCAATGGCGAAGATGAAGAAGAATGAAGGAGTATAGCCGGTCATGGTGCAGAGAGAAGGAAGAGAAATGGTCGGTTGTGTGAAGAGAATGAGAAAGCAGGGAACATGTCTGTGGTTGTGTGTACAAGTATACATAAATATGTACTATATTGCACCACTAACCCTCTAATCCTCCATAATTACAAAATAAACCCACTTCAATATATACATATATATATATATATATAATAAGTCCCAAAAATTACCAGAAGCCTCCAATTAATATTGCGTCAACCCGTAATTCCACAGGACGCTTATTAACCAAATTAGTCCGAAAAAAATATACCGGTTTAGGAATCCAACAACCGGAACACCGAGAAGGTAATTTAATACGCTTCACACCGGATCCGTAAAAGTACTAATACCATGTAGTCGAGAATAAGAATTCACGTAGTCGTCAAAGAGAAACCGTAAAGTCCTCCAGTCGACTTTAAAAGTAAACGCGAAAAATTTACAGGTATCAAATACCAAGAATAAACAATACGTCAATAACAAGTGACGTCATTACCGAAATTAAATTAGAATTAATTTCAGTAAAAAGAGAAAGTAACACGGGGTGTTACATGATGCCTAATCTCAATGTGCTTAGTGCAGGAGTGTTGAATAGGATTCTTAAAAATACAAATAGCACTAGTGTTGTCACATTTAATAGGCACATGATTGAAAACAAGACCGAAATCAAGTAATTGTTGCTTAATATAAAGAGTTTGAGCGCAACTACTACCAGCTGCAATGTATTCGGCTTCGGCCGTAGATAAGGCAACATAATTTTGCTTTTTACTTGACCATGAAACTAAGGAGTTTCCTAGAAAATGACATGTGTCGCTTGTACTTTTTCGATCAACTTTACATCCCGTAAAATCGGCGTCCGAATAACTAATAAGATCGAGTGAAGTGTCACGTGGATACCAAAGTCCTAAATTAATCGTACCACTAAGATAAAAAAAAATATGTTTTACGGCTAGAAAGTGAGATTCTTTAGGATTAGATTGAAAATGAGCACATAAGCACACACTAAACATTATATCCGGTCTACTTGCGGTTAAGTAAATCAAACTACCGATCATACCTCTATATCTAGTAATATCAACACATTTACCATTTTCATCTTTGTCAAGCTTAATAGAAGTACTCATAGGAGTTATGGCATGTTTGGTAACCTTCATATCAAAATGCTTTAGCAAATCTTTAGTGTACTTAGATTGGCTAACAAATAAGTCATCCGAGCTTTGTTTGATTTACAAACCTAGAAAGAAGTTCAACTCACCCATCATGCTCATTTCAAATTCATTTTGCATACTTGTAGCGAAATCTTTACAAAGAGAATCATTTGTTGAGCCGAATATAATGTCGTCAACATATATTTGGACAATCAACAAATTTTTCTTAATAGTTTTTGTAAAAAGTGTGTTATCAACTTTTCCTCTTGTAAAACTATTTTGAATCAAAAAACCGCTAAGTCTCTCATACCAAGCTCTAGGAGCTTGCTTGAAACCATATAGAGCCTTGGTCAATTTGAAGACATGATTTGGAAAAAGTTCATTTTCAAAACCGGGTGATTGCTTTACAAAAACTTCTTCTTCTATGACACCATTTAAGAAAACACTTTTGACATCCATTTGATAAAGAGTAAAGTTTCTAGATGATGCAAATGCAAGAAGCATTCTAATTGCTTCTAATCTATCTACGGATGCAAAAGTCTCATCGTAATCAATGTCTTCCTCTTCATTATATCCTTGAGCTACCAATCTTGCTTTATTTCGAATGATCACTCCATTTTCATACTTTTTATTTTGAAAAACCCATTTTTTACCAATTATAGTTTGATTTTCGGGTTTAGGGAACTAAATGTCAAACTTTATTGCGTTCAAATTGATTTAGTTCCTCTTGCATGACAACGATCCAAGAATCATCACATTGAGTATCGTGGAAGTTCTTGGGTTCGATATGGGACACGAATGCCATGTGATTACAAAAGTCTCTAAGTTGAGATCTAGTGCTAATCTCTTTTGACGAATTGCATATGACTTGATCAAGAGGATGATTGTGTACAATTCTCCATGCATTTGGAATTAAGTTTGTCAAGTTATCATTTGATTGAGGCTTGACTTCACTCTTTTCCTTTTGACTACTTGATGAGTTGGAGATATTGAGATTATTTAAACTATTCTCAATCCCTACAACTTCATCTTCATCTAGTTCAACTCTAGGTGATGGTGGTGGTGGTGATTCATCAAAGACAACGTGAATTGACTCAACCATGGATAGAGTCCTCTTGTTAAAAATACAAAAAGCTTTACTTCTTGAAGAGTATCCTAGGAAATTTGCTTCATCCGATTTGGAGTCGAATTTTCCTAAGTTGTCTTTATCATTTAGCACAAAACATTTACACCCAAACACTTTGAAATACCCAATATTGGGCTTTCGACCTTTCCACAACTCATAGGGTATTTTTCCCAAATTCATTCGAATAATGACACGATTAATTATATGGTAAGCGGTATTTACCGCTTCCGCCCAAAGACTTCGAGGAAGGTTGTGTTCGTTTAACATGGTTCTAGCCATTTCTTATAGAGACCTATTCTTTCTTTCAACTACACCGTTTTGTTGAGGGGTTCTAGGGGCCGAGAGATCATGGGATACACTAAGTTCATCACACAATTTCTCTAAATCTTGATTTTCAAATTCCCTACCCCTATCACTTCTAATTTTTTTGATTTTCAAATCTGTTTCATTTTGAATGACTCTATAAAATTTAATGAGAATGGATTAAGATTCATTTTTATGAGCAAGAAAGTGAACTCAAGTAAATCTAGTGTAGTCATCAACAATAACAAGTACATAGAGTTTCCCAGCTAAGCTAGCCGTTCTTTCCAGACCGAAAAGATCCATATGAAGTAGTTCTAATGGTCTAGACGAGGTAATGTCTTTCTTTCTCTTGAACGAAGACTTAACTTGCTTACCTACTTGACATGCGCTACATGCTTTATCTTTTGAAAATTTAGTCTTCGGGTGGCCTTTGACTAAATCATTTTTGGATAAACGAT
Organism: Cornus suecica; assembly: GCA_963922005.1. NCBI lineage: Eukaryota > Viridiplantae > Streptophyta > Magnoliopsida > Cornales > Cornaceae > Cornus > Cornus suecica. The sequence continues at coordinate 46,517,098 of OY998242.1, forward strand.
GAATAAGATCCATACTAGCATGTCCTAATCGTCTATGCCATAACAAACTATTTTCACTAGACGTGACAAAATATTTAACATCTTGTTCATGCAATTCACATAGGAACATAGTATACAAGTTTCCATTACGTTTAACATTGAATAATTGCTTCCCATCTTTCTCAACTATGCATGCATTAAACCTAAAAATAACATCATAGCCTTTGTCATATAATTGAGTGATACTAAACAAGTTATGCTTCAAACCATCAACTAATAATACATTATCTATAGAGAGAGAGGAAGATATACCGATGGAGCCAATTCCAATGATTTTGCCTTTCGAATTGTCCCCGAAAGTGACATTTTCTCCTTCATAGGATTTAAGATAATTGAACATTGATTTATCCCTCGTCATATGCCTTGAGCATTCGCTATCAAGGAACCATTTATCCTTTGAAGCGGACTTCAAACATATCTACAAAAGTGAGTGAAGTTTATTGGTACCCAATTTTACTTTGGGTCCGCTAAAGTTAGAAAGAGATGCAATAGTTCTTTTTGGAACCCAAATCATTTTAGTTATTACTTTCTTCTTTTTATGTAAGCAAGCATTCACTTTATGTCCCTTTTTATTGCAATAATAACATGTAATATGCTTATGATCATTTGAGGATGCATGAGATGATTGTCTAGTAAATGTATGCCTCAATGATTTCCTTTTCTTTAAAAGAATAACATCTTTGTCAAAAGCATCGTACCCTAATCCACTTTTGTCAAATGATCTTCGTTGTTTTCCTAACATGATGCTTAGGTTTTCTTTTCCCTTTGTAAATTTTGCCAAAATGTTGATTTGATCATCAATGGTCTTTTTCAAGGCAACATTTTATTTCTCTAGTTCAATATTATTATCATCCGTTACACTTGATGCAATAGAATTGGAACAAGTAGAGCTACATGACGATTTTGTTTTCTTGAGTTTGATGTGTTTATTTGCTAATTTTTCAAACTCTTCATGCAACTCTTCAAATGCATCTTGTAGTTCATTATAAGAGCTAAGAAGTTCTTCATATGATAATTTAGACTTATCTAAAGTATGGGAGTTTAGATATACCTCATCTTCCTTTGCTATAAGATAAATGTTTGTCATTTCCTCGTCATTTTCTTCTTCATCCGATTCACATGAGTTATAATCGTCCCATGTAGCATTCATAGCCATCTTATTTGACCTTTTCTCGTTCTCCTTTTTGAGCTTGAAGCAATCGGACTTATAGTGCCTCGACTTCCCACAATTGAAGCACGTTGGAGGCTCCCTCTTGCTAGGTTCGCCTCTTTGTTCGTTCTTCCTTATGAATCTCCCACCATTGACTTTTTTTCTTTGAAGAAATTTCTTGAATTTTTGGGTAATTAATGCAATGTCTTCATCTTCTTCTTCTTCAATTTGCTCATTGACTTCAGTTTTGGTAGAGGCTTGCAAAGCTATACCTTTTCTCAGCTTGGAGTCTTCCTCTCGAGATTTTAGAGTGATTTCCCAAGTGAGAAGGGATCCGAAAATCTCGTCAATGCTCATGATATTGAGATCGTGAACTTCTTTGATTGCCGTTACCTTTGCGTCCCATTTGATCGGAAGGCTTCTAAGGACTTTGCGTGAGACATCGGATCTAGGAATATTTCTACCAAGATGCTTTAGTCCATTCAAAATATTAGTAAAATGAGACATCATTGAATTGATATTTTCATCATCCTTCATGGTAAATAGTTCGTATTCATGCATGAGTATATCATTTTTTGATTCTCTCACTTGAGAGGTTCTTTCATAAGTTATTTTAGGCTTATTCCACATTTCTTTAGCCGTAGTGCACGTGGAGACACGATTATATTCATTTGGGCTTAAAGCACAATTTAGGTTGACCTTGGCTTTAGCATTAAAGGACTTAAGCCTACACTCATCATTATCCCATTCATTTGGCAATTTAGGAATTGTTTTACCATCTACAACTTTGGTTATAACGAAAGGTCCATCAACAATGACTTGCCAAATTTGGTAGTCAATAGCTTGAAGGAAATCAATCATCCTAGTTTTCCAATAGCTATAGTTTGATCCATCAAACCAAGGGGGCCTATTGTTCGATTGTCCTTCAACAAGAGTGACTAAGTTAGATGCCATGATCGTTCTCTAAAACGGTTGAGTCTAAAACAAGTAGAGATTATGCTCTGATACCAATTGTTAGTCACTAATTAACCCTAGAGGGGGGGTGAATAGGGTGATAATGATTATTTCTAAATCTTTTCGATAATAGACCAAACTATAACAATTATTCAATTTCTTCAATAAACAATTTCAATTTGATTACTCTAATTATCACAAGATAAATTATAGCATACAAGATATTGAGACAAATATTGCAAGCAAAATAATAAAGTAAATAGATAGAGAAAGAGAGATTGACACCGCAATTTTTTGAGGTTCGGTAAATCTTAGTCCTCGGCTCAAGAACCCCTTCTTGAGACTTTTCCCGATCCTTTCACTATGGCTCTTCCTTCACAGGTGGAATAACAAACCTTTACGCACGAGCTAACGAGCCCGTCACACAAGTAAGAGGACAAATCCCTCTTGAAGATCAATGAGCTTCACTCACTCAATGATCACAATCCTTGTATAAAATAAGGAATCACTCAAGAACAAAATACTCAAAAACCCTAAGGTTTTTTATGGAAGATGAAATAATATAAGCTCAAGTGTTCTTTTAGTGATTTACCAAAGAAAAATAAACTCTAGATGAATATTCTCTAGTGGATGGTTTCAATAAATATGCTCAAGAGAATAGACACACAATCAAACCTAGAGTTTAAAGCTTGTAGTATTTGAGTTGGAAATCAAGCTTTAAGCTTCTTGCTTTCAATGGTTTTTTCAAGAAAAGCTTAGAGAGATGAAGATGAAAATTTAAGGCTTTCTCACACCAGACTTATATCTATCACTCTCTTATCTCATTCTATTTATATGAAGACATTAGGGTTTTAGGAATTAGAGAATAAAACTTTTGAGGGCAAGAATCAAACATCAGGGTATGGGCAAGAATATGCCTGACATAACTGTTTGATTGCATAAAGAGTCGACTTCCCATTTGTCGAGAGTCGACTGCCCAAGAAGATTTTTAAATGTGATAACTTTCATCCTCAAGAAGTCGACTTCCTACACATGGAGAGTCGGCTTCCCAATCACAAGAAGTCGGCTACCAAACCTTGAGAGTCAGCTGCCCAAAAAGAGGTTCAAACATGATTTCTTTCGTTTTAAAGAAGTCGACTTCCAACACATGGAGAGTCGGCTTCCTAACCTTGAGAGTCGGCTTCCCTAACTTGAGAGTCGACTTCCAATGAAAGGGTGTTAAGCTTATTACCTTCGACTTTAAGCAGTCGACTGCACTTTCTGCAGGAGTGGACTTCCGAACTTGACAGCTGAATTTTACCTAAACTGATTTAGGTTCGTTTTAAGTTCGGTTTACACTTGAGCTTTTAGTATTTTATCAACACATAAAATACCTCATTACAATTGATCACATCTCGACCTATCTACCCCGAATCGTGAGTCTTTAAGTTGTCTTTTGTTGAGAATTTTGTCATTTCTTGGTTTTGCACTTCAATTCTATTTTCGCTTTTTGCTTTTGTGTTTGCACTTTCTTTTCCAAAGCTGATTTTCCTGTTCTAGCTAAAACACATAACTCAATAATTATTAGTACCAAACACCCTCAAATAATTTTTTATCATCAAAACAAGATTTATTGTTTGAAAGAAAATTTCAAAGCCAACAATAACTTTTGATAAAATTGAGTCTGGTAGAGTAGGTAAACAAATTGGTATCTGAAAATTTTCGAAAGCGCATTTTCTAGGATGAAATTTATGAAAACACAATTTCGTTACAAGATGAAAAATAAAATTTTCTTACAGTTTACTTGAATATCAATATTAAAAAAGAAAGCGTTCAAATTTTTAATTTAAATTGTATGATAAATTATTTTTATTATTTAAAAAATCTTTAAGTTCAAATTTAATAATAATGTTTTTGTGTTTTTTCTTTTGGGAGTGATTGAATAAGGTTTTTTCCAGAAAAACAAATATGTCAAACATTTGCTAGTTAATATATATAATTAATTATTAAATATCTTTAATTTTAATATATTTGTATAAAAAAAAAATTAGTTCGGGTGGCCTGTAACACCCCGTGTTATATTCCTTTTTCCTGAAATTAATTTTAATTTAATTTCATTAATGACGTCACTTGTTCGTGACGTATTATTTATTCTTGGTATTTGATACCTGTAAATTTTTCGCGTTTAGTTTTAAAGTCGGCTGGACGACACTACGCAGTTTCGATTCTACGTTTAATGATTAGTGTCTCGATTGGAGGACGACACATTTTAATTGGTCGGGCTTGTTTAAGTGTTCCGACATTTGGGTTTCTACCCCGATATAATTTTAATTGGACGTTCCGTTATTATTTCGGGCTTACGAAATTATGTCTGGGCGTTCCGATAATTGTGGGATTTATTATATATATATATATTTAATTATATATATATATATTGATGTGGGGGTTATTTGGCAATTATAGAGAAGTTGGGGGTTAGTTGAGCAATTATTACATATATATGTATATATGTATACGCTACCACAGACCTGCTCTTCTCTGCTTCACGTTTCACCTGCTACCACAGACCTGATGGACGACCGCACCTCTGCATCTTCTTCCTCTCCATGGCGCATGATCGAGCTGCTCCACCTTCACCTCCATGAACGCCGGCGAGAGAGAGAGAGTGAACGGCCGGCTGGAGGGAAACGCAGCTGGTGGCGGACGCGGCTGGGGCTAGGGTCGGCGACCGGGCTGGGCGGCGATGCGGCGGCTACGGCATGGTGGTCCGGTGGTGGTGGTCTGGCAGTCGCGCACGGTGGCGCAAGGGCGAGGCCACGGCTGGACAGCCGCGTGGACGCGTGGACAGGGGCGACTCCGGCTGAGCTTCGGCTAATTTTTCGGCGACCTTCCGGTGATCGGTTTGAGCCGATTTTCGGTGAGTAGCTCCGTATATACATGGTATTCGATATATATTAATTTCGTGATTTTAGGATAAATGGTTTGCCCGGAAATCGCATTTATAGGTTATAGATTTCGTTTGAGGTATTTTAGATTTAACCCAATTAATTAACCGATTATTAATGGGCTTCGTATATATCGTATAGGTTGTCGAGACGGACATTTCGATATATTCGAAATAGTTTTTGGACGATTTTGGTCGGCGGGCTTCATATTCGGGCGCCGGTACTGTGCTGTTTCGGGCTGTTCGTTAACGTATAATTAGGTGGGAAACTTTATTTCTCACTCCACATTATTGAAGTAGTTTGGGGTGTGCAAACCCTTATTTAATTTAATAATATATATTTTAAATCGTTAATTTAAATATCTATAATTCGTTTAGAATTGGAATTGGACTTAGGAATTAATTTAAGAAAATTTATTAAATTATTCCTATATGATTAAATAATATTCTTATTTAAATTAAATAAGAATGGACGACTTAGAAACCCTTACGAATTTAAATGGGATAGTAGAGATTCGTAAAGCTTAGACGATGTGTTAGGTTCCTTTTGGAATATGTGAAATAATTGTTAAATTATTTTTAAAAGGCATATTAATTGAAAATGAGATATTTTCTAAGGAATGAAAGAAAATATATTTTTGGAGAATATGAAATTATTTACATGTGATCTAAATGCTTTAATATATTTTTAAAAGCATGTACAGAGATTTGAGATTTATATTGATATTACCATGTGGGTATTTTCATAAATATGATGCATGACATATTTATGTTGGACATGATTTATTTGTGTACACCATGTATTATGAGACATGGGTGTTGGTGCATGTATTGCATGATTTCACCATTTGCAGAGAGATTCATTTGGTGTGGTCTACTTCCTTTGTGCGTGGGGCACGAGTAGACGTTTGTGTTTGGATCGTCGAAACAACTGTCCAGGGGGTGCTTCTTGCTCCCACAGAACTAAAAAGCTGAGAAACGCAGATGATAGGGGGAGGACATATCGTCCAAAGCCTATGCGCACGACCGCGTCGTGGAGGAAGTCTTCCTTGGTTAAAAGTGTGAAGTGTCAAAAGCACTTGGGAAGAACGGTACGATGAGTTCACATTCCCTAGTGAGCCTGCAGACTTAGGGGAATGGTGGAGAATGATCCAGGACCCTTTGGTAGGGTGTGTTTTTGTGTGTGTATACCACATGCGGTCTGTGAGTACGGTGCGTTGCATATCATCATGTGATTTATTGATATGTATATATATATGTTGGAGCATGATTATTTATGAATATGCAAAATGAATTCATTTTATAAAATGCTCAGTTGAAAGTGATAAATGTGAAAACGTGAATTAAAAGCAGTAATTATTAAAGTATAAATGAGGCGTATATCCTTATACTTGTGTTGTATACTTTGTGCTCATAGGGGAGGTTATGTCTTGGCATAATGATCTATGTGGCTAGTTGAGGCTAGTGGTGGACCGTAGGCTTGACTTTGAGTTGAGGCCTTAGAGATTGTGGTTAGTAGCCTTAGAGATGTGGTTAGTAGTCTTGTGATTGTGATTAGTAGTTTGGTGATCGTGGTTAGTTGTGTGAACTCTTTTGGAGATTTGAGGTTAAGGATGATTTTTGTGTCAATTGATAATTGAGGCCTTAGAGAAGGCGAGTGATGAGTTGTGTAAGATTTTAATTGATAAGAAGAGGTTATGATTAAGGGATTCATTAAGTATTAGAGGTACTGTAGTCTGATAGTCTTGGTTCTTATGCTTAGTTCATTCCCCTAAGCATTCCTTTTACTGAGTTTTGTACGCTAGTACGTAGTCGTTGACTTGTACGTCATTCCTTGAGTCGTTGGTTACGGTGTGGTGCCGAACCTCTTCCTTGTGGTGTCATTTGAGTTGGTGGAGTTTGAACGGATATTTGTCTTTCGTGATTCCAACGTGTTGTTCGTCATTTCCTTGTCCTCTCGGACATTATAGAAATCTGTGGAGTTATGTTCCCTCTTGTTTGGCTGTCATTTTGAAAACGGTGTTTTCTAATGTTTTTAAATAAACTCTTTGTATTTAAAAGGAAAAACCCGTTTTCGCCTACCCCCGAATAAACGAACAGTTTTAATACTTATAAAATGATCTTGAGATCTTCTTTGAAATGATTTTTAACTTTTAAAAGCCTGTGATGGCGACTGACGGAGACCGGGGGCAAGACGGTCATTTTTACTGTGTGATTTCTAAAAAGAAAACTGTTTTATCACTTGTATAGAGATTCTGAGATTTTGAGACTTCTTTCTCAAAATCTCGACTTGTAGTATTTTGAAAGGTGGTTTCTTGTTTCACCTTTTCTTCGGATCGTTCTAAGTCTCGGTTAGGAGGCTTGGTGTTGTTCAGTGCACACTTATAGTGTTGCCTTTCCTTTTCTTTGGGTTGTTGATGTCACCATCTAGGTGATTGGGGTTTTTCACTTGTTAGGGGCATGGATGCCAAATGAAATGGTTTGAGTTTTAAAAACCTTTTCTTAAAAACTATGGAAATCCTTGGGATTCCTCTTTTAATTGCTTTCACACTCGGCCATTCGCTTTTGGTTCCCTTGTCCACTTGTGGTGTTCCTTTCTTGTTTACTCGTGGTGTTCTTTCCTGGTTTGGGTATTCTTAACCTTGACGTTGTTGTCTTGGTTATCTGTTGGTTAGCATTGGAAACTCTTTTCCTTTGCTTCGTTTTGGTGACCCTTAGGTGGTCGTTCTTGGGAGTTGAGTCCTTGTAGTCTTAGTGAATTGATCGGGTGGTTTTGCAGCTTATAGTGCAAGTGTCAATAATTTGATTTATCCTGTTGATGACTTGTTGACTTGTTGGAGATAGCAATTGAGGTGTTTATGTGGTGATATGATTGAGGTGACATAATCCTTGAGGTACAGATTTACTCTAGGAGAGGGATGAGATTTGTTATATATATATATTGTATCAATATATATATATATATATATTGATGATGATTGTGTTAGTACGCAAGGACGTGGGTGTTTTCCTTCCTGTGTTATCGGGGTGTAGGATTTGAGCCTTCCTTGGTACTATTGGTGGATTTTGTTTCCTTGTGGATATTAGAGGTGAGTGTGATCTCTTCTGTTGGATCTTCTGTTTGGTGATGTGAGCACTTTGTGACTTGGTTAGAATTGACCTTTGTGTCGGATACTTGATGTACGTTGGTGAGAGTAGTGTAGACTACTGGTGTTGGGTACCTGGAGTACGAGTCTTAGAGACTCATGTTGTGTATTTATATATATATACGTGTAGATATATGTATATATATATATATATATTCCCTATATACTTACGTATACTCGTTTACGATAGTATATGAGCGTGTTGACTTGGGTTTGCGTGGATGGGACTAGTTGGGCTATATTTATATCTTATCAAACGGGTTAGCTTTACCTAAACTATCAGAGGATGTGGTAATTAGAGTATTCTTTCCCACTGAGCTTATTTGCTCACAGGGGTATTTCACTTGCCCCCTGGTATTCCACGCCAGGTTGCAGGAATTATACGGCTATGGGCAGGATGCAGTGCAACGACAGCTTCTTTTGTTTCCTTGTTACAGGTTTTGGAGTTGCGTTGGGTGATGCGGTTACGGTTGCAGCGCGACTGCGTTTGGGGACGGTAGTATTCTTCTTTCAGCTTCTTTACCCATTGTTATGGGATTATCATGTATTTCTTTTGGGAGCCAGTCTGTTGGCATATCCCTGTTGATGTATCTTTTACTTCCTGTATTTATTCTTTCAGGAGATTATTGTATTTATTCTGCACAACTAGGTGCTTTATGTATTTTTATTCGAGCATTTGTGGCTCTGTTAATGTTAGAGGGTTTGGAGGGGTTTTGGTTTCTTTCCACTACCTCGGCCCTATTAGGATTGATGAATGTGGGGCTTGGAAGCCATTGTGATTATTGAATTGCTTTGGGCAGGTTATTGTGTTGTGTTTGGTTGTCCGGATGTTCCATTTACAAATGGAATTCTGCTGGATTTTCGTTAGATTCCGCTGCTTAGTTTTATTAGTCATTTGGGTATTAAATATACCATATCTATCATTAACCCATATGTTTTCACGGTTAATGATGTCTTAGTTGGTCATTCATGTTAAGGATCACATTCTGGATTCCTTGGATGTCCCTGTTCGGGAGTCTTAGGGATTTAGGAGCGTGTCTGTTGGTATCTAAGGATACTCTTGTATTTTTAGTATTCGTGTTGGCATGGAGTATATTTTTATTGTTATTCCATGTACTTCTTTGTTATTGTTGACTCTAGTAGTCGCTTGGTTTGCGTCACCCTTTAGGGGCGTGACAGCATGGTATCTAGGCATTCATTGCAACCCTTTGTGGGTGTTTGATGACTGAATGTCTTTTGGTTCTCGTTTCTTTTTACTTCCACAATCACTCCCTTAGCTCTTAGGCTCGGGTTTCGGAGTCCTAGGAATTTGGGGCGTGACATGGCCCCCTTATGTTGAAATCCTGGCTTTGCCCCTGTGTACACCCCTAACAGTGATCCAAAGTGGGATATGCTATTTGAACATTGAGGGTAGTTTAGGTATTAAATAAAATTTTCATAATGATATCATGCATGATTTGACTTGAAAGTGACATTAGGAGTGTAAATGATGTGTGTCAGAAAAAATAAAAGAGTATGATTGAAGTGTTGTAAATTTTTGGGAATTTGACTGAATATTGGATAAACTTCGAGGGATGTAAATGAAATTAACCCTTAACTCTTTTAGGGAATATTTGGGTTGGCTTCCATTGAAACTGAATTGCGTAGAACTGAGATTAATTTCTGGGATGAGCAAAAAAAAATTCCTTTTATTTTCATTGAGAGTGATAAGCAACAAAAAAATAATAATAATAATTAATGAAAGAGACCTTGGAGAAGAACCGGATTATCTACAAATAGAAAAAAATAAAATTAGTGTACAACATGATTGATTTAGTAATAATTGAATTTATAAATCACTTGCAATTTTACTACATAAATGATTACATCTTAAACAACTAACCTAAATCTATATAATCTATGTAAGAAAACTTATTATACGGATTAGATTGAAGTTTAATCTAAAACTATAATTAATATATGAACTAGTTACAACTAGTGATAAGCAAAAGTAAGAATACTTTATGACATTCACAAATATTTTTACTATATTACCAACCATTCCAATGCTTACACGGTTTTTGTTATATAAGGGTGACTTCTTTTGCTTAACGGAAAAGTTGTCCCACATCGACAAATAAACTTGATCATCTCTATATCTTTCCCTATAAATATATGGTTTCTCCTATTGTATTATGTGTACCAAAAAGTGAGACCCAGGCCGGCACAACCAGAATAGGTCGGTACTAGTGTGAGTGAAACACTTAGTATGAGTGAAGCACAGGCAACATAGAGATAAAGAGAATAAGAGATACCTAGTGGTATTTCTTGGTGTTAGTGAAACACCGGTAAGAGTCCGGAATATAGGCGTGAGTATACACATTGTGTGTGTGTGTATGATCTGTGGATCATCCCCTTGTAATCCTCTCATTGATTATAGTGAAACGGTGTTCTCCGTGGACGTAAACTGATTTGGTCGAACCACGTATATATCTTTGTGTCGAGTGTTTAGTGTGTGTTTGTGTGCGATTTCTGATTTGCACACGGCTTCTAACAGAGGGTGTGGAAACCCTAACAAGTGATCTTTGGTGGGTGTAAAAACCCTAACAAGTGGTATTAGAGTTTCAGGTTGGAGCAAATCCCAAAACTGTACATTCTAGTCCAGATTCGTAGAATCAACCTGCACGAAATCATAAACCAACCACACCAAGAGATTTGCCTCGACGAGACGAAGCAAACCGAGTCGGACGCGAAGCCACAGGAACCTCCACGTGCCGCCACAAGTTCCAGCCAGTTTTTTGGGCTCCACAGGCAGCAGTTTCGTTTCGAGCCCATTTTGAGGAGCATCATTGATTGGAAGTAGGCATATAATATATCAACAACAAGATCTTTTGAAGACGAACGTTTTTACGTAAAAATATGCCCTATCGGAGCTCGCACGCACCCCCACACGTGGTGGGAATTTTATGCCGGAAATTTGCTGAAAAGTTGCCGAAAAAACTAGTCCGATGACCGAAAAATTGGAGAAGATGCTGATGTCAGCAGGTGACATCACCGCCACGTTAGCAGTCAACGCCACGTCAGTAAGTCAAACTGCCACATCATCACCAATTTTGTCTTTTTGTGCTGAATTTTGTTTTGGCTCGTTTAGAGTTAATTTTTGACCGATTTTTTACACGATCAGAGGCGTTCTTAAGGTTTTGGACCGCTCCGAACGCAGCCGTGTGATTGGTTTTACATAATTTGATATTGAACACCTCGAATAGGCTCAGTGGGAGCTATGGCTAAAGAAAAGACAGATATGATCGAGAAGTTTGACGGTACAAACTTTTCCTTTTGGAAGATACAAATTGCGGATGTGTTATACGAGAAGAATTTGTATTTACCATTGGAAGGACAAAAGCCAGAATCGATGAAAGAACAGGATTGGAAAATCCTAGATCGAAAGGCTCTCAGTACGATAAGACTGACGTTGTCAAAATCCGTTACTTTCAACATCAAGAATGAGAAGATAGAAAATTCTCTCATGGATGCTCTTTTAAGCAAGTACGAACAACCATGTGGTGCAAACATGGTACATCTCATCACAAGATTGGTGAATCTGAAGATGTCCGAGAATGGGAAGGTTAGTGAACACCTTAGTTCTCTTAATGAAATTGTTCAGAAGTTGGAATCAATTGATATGACAATCACTGGAAAAATGAAAGCCTCATTTCTATTAAGCCAATTGCCAGAGAGATGGAGTGCCACAAAAGTTGCAATCAGTAACTCTTCAGGGGTAGAACCATTACAGTATGATTCTGTGGTGAGTATGGTACTCACTGAAGATATCAGAATACAGACGTCAGACTCTTCTAATATTGTCCCAACATTGAATGTTGACACCTGATAGGTGCTCAATATTGGTAATTTTCCCCCCTATCTTGCGTTTGTCATGTCTTTACATTCCGTTACTTGGTATTTTTATCCCGTTATTGTGTGTAAGCATGTTTCAGGAGCTTAATGAATAAACATATCTAATCTCGGTGAATTAACTGAGTTCGTGTTCCTTTCTATCTAAAGAAAAGAATCAAGAAGTGTGCCAGAACAAAAAAGAGCTACCAGCGGGCAAAATGGTCATTTCCTAACATCATTATCTCACCGAAAGGAAAAAATGTCATTTTCAGACATTATTACTTTACCCAAAAGCATCGGGAGTCAAAGGCGACCAGTCTAGCTCAAATATGAAAAAACGAGTTTTTACATCAAAAGGTGCATCATACCTTACGTCATCAAAGGGAAAAAGAGGCAGACTAGACCTGAGATATGTTTTGGTTTGTGAGCTAAAGGGGGACCCCACGCCCTAGACCTACGCCCAAGTATAGGTCAGGAGCGTAGGTCCCACCTTGTGGCCAGGTGATCCCTTTACGTGCAGAAGTTGTTTCGGAGTTGTTTCGGAATTTTCCAGTTTTGTCCATGCTTCCATATTTTAAGTGATCAGTGATTCCAGAGCTCTACATACAGGCTTATACACATATTTACATCAGATTTAGAGATATTATTCATGTATTATGAAATTACAGAAAAGAGGAACCATAAGGGTTTCCCTCACTTGTTTATAAATATGAGAGGGTTAGGTTTAGGGTTCTAGTTTTGATTTTCATACACGTTCATTCATAGAGTTCTCATGTTCAAAGTTCAGACTTGCTTCCATAGAAGAGAATCACCATTGAAGACCTAGAGATATAGAGAAGAAGATTATGGAGAGTGTTTCTAGATTGACAATGCAGACTTTCTCCGCTACAATCAACTAACTCGGTATCTAGGATTTTGCGAGAAAACCCTAGTCATGTAATGTAGTTCTAATTTTATATTCAATTGTAGAGAGAGGAAGTTGTGACTATACTGTGATGATTGTGTTAGATGAGAGACTGTTTTTATTCGTGATACAAGTTTATATATTTGAATTGATTCTTGTCTTAGAATTTTTGAATATATTTATCTTACACAATCACAATTATTCATTGTGGACCGGAACTTGGATGCTTAATCTGTGATTTTCTACACACTGGTGGTCATAAAACTCGAAACCCTAGGTTGACACAAGTCATGCCCTGACAAACTAATATAGACATATTTTAGTTTATTTTCATGCTTTAATTTATTTTTCTACATTTACTTTCTGTTAGTACTTGGCATGCACTAATCAGTTTAGTTTGAGATGGGTTGTCGCGATCCGGTTGAGAGTAATCCTTTTTGGGGTCAAACATCTGGCGCGGTTCGACCTGATTCACAGTCAATGGATCACCCTCATGGAATTGATATACAATCTGAACTATATTATGCGGTTAGTGGTGGAGTGAGAAAACCCTAGTTTTCTCTCTCTCTAAGTCATAACCATTATTTATTATTGTTTTATGTTATATTTTCATTAGTATTAGATAATTCATAAAACCAAATTAGTTTTGAAAAAATATAATTTAGTGTTTTTAGACTATTGAAGTGAATAATCCTCATCTTTGTGGGATCGATATTCCCCTACTCAAGCAAAATTGTCTACAATTGATCTGTGCGCTTGCAGAAGGGTAAAACCTAAAGTGTCGTTAAGATGTCATTTTTAACCACATATTTTGGACACACCTGATGCCCACCAAGTTTTTGGCGCCATTGTCGGGGACTTGGCTTTGTTCAATAGCTTTAATAGTTTATTTGCATGCGTTATTGTAGATTGTATCTAAATTTGAAATTCGTGTGTTTTTGCGAGGTATTCTGAGAAACATAAGGGGATTTGGCAGAGAAGTAAAAGTTGCGTCGTTGGACCTCTTGTGAGTTTTAATTTATCTTAATTTTCCACATAATATTTAGCTTTATTTTTGTTAATAGTTAGAAGAGTTTAGAAGTAGTTAATTTTATTTTCTGAAAAATAAATTCTGATTTTCGCAAACGAGGTGTGGTTTTTGAGTAGAAAAGGGCCATTGAACAATACTCACTGCTTTTTAGTGAGCTCAGTCAATTTCTGGCCGAAAAACGTCGTTTAGGACCTCAAAACTACGATTTTGTGATTATTAAAATAAAAAAAAAACATTTTGTGAGCTCAGTGTATGACCGATAGATTGACCCATTCTAATCCAAGTACAACATTAGTTGTTTACGACCCTGAGATCGAAAGAACTCTAAGTCGTTTACGTCGAGATATTGAAGAGCGTCGTCGTCGGACAGAAGAAAGCGTGATGGGTGACCAAAGAGTGAATCAATAGAGGGCACCAGAGATGTCACTGAAAGAATACTACGCGCCGGAGGCGTATGATTCCTATACATATTTCATAAAAGAAGAAGGCGCGAAGCATTTCAAGATCAAGTCAAGCATGATCGATATGTTTCCAAAATTTTTTGGTCTTAGGATAGAGGACTCATACCAGCATATAAATGATTTCTTAGAGGTTGTGTCTACAGTTATGTTTGAGGGTTTGACTAAAAATGATTTGCGAGTGCGTATATTTCCTTGGTCATTGAGAGATAAAGCTAAAAAATGGTACATAAAATTAGCTAAGGCGATTAAAAATGATTGGGAAGCTATTCAGAGAGAATTTATAGAAAAACACTATCCCATAGGAAAGACCTTAGAAGCACAAGATGCAATAAAAAGTTTTAGAGAATTGCCTGGTGAGCAGTTTCATGATGTTTGGCAGAGATATAGTGAAATCTTGTATAAGTGTCCCCCCCATAGGTTCACTTAATAAGATGTGGCTAAGAATTTTTACATGGGACTTGGAGAGGCACATAAGACTTTGATAGATGTGTATACACAATGTCTATTTACCCTGAAGCCGGCAAAAGAATTTTTAGACTTGTTTGACAATATCAGTGAAAATAGAATCCAATATGAATCTGATTTAAGGTCTAGGGGTGCTCTTGACAAGAGATCTGAAAAAGCGTATGAGGTGAATCATGATGATGTAAGAGATTCAGTGGTGTTGTTAGGAGAGAAAGTAGACAAGCTTCTCAAGAAAAATCATTCACCTAGGAGAAAAGTCTTAGAGGTAGAAGCCAAGTATTCCAAAAATGAGTGTCACGACATAATGGTCGTTGATGCCAACGCATCGTGGAACTATTCAAATAATGCTCCTTTCACTAATTCATATACATCAAATGTCCGAAATCATCCCCCACTTTCATCTCAATCTTTGAATGTGGAACCAAGGTTCCCTCAGGAAGAACAATCATATAATCCACAGCCAAGAGTCTAGCAGAGTCAACAATCATTCAACTCCCAACCAACAATCATAGCTCAAAATCTTTAGTTAAATTACCAACCCAGACAGTCATCCAATAATTCTCAAGCTCTCCAGCCATTCAATAATAATCAAGTTGTCCAGCCATATAACTACTAGAAACCAAAACCACTTATTCAATCTAAATCAAGCTTACCCTCCATATCCTTAAAACCATTTTCAACATCAACATCCAACTCAAAATTCACTATCAAGACCACCTGACTTTGAAGAGATGATGAGTACCCTAAGGGAGCTTAAAAATCAATCTAATAATTCTTAAGCGACTATCTAAACACTAAACTCTCATTCCCAATCCCTTGTTCAAATGGAAGCCCGAATGGTACAATTAGAGGATGTTATGGATAAGATAGTGATAATATTGCTTAGTCAACCGGTGGTGAACCTAAAACTGTAATAAGTACTGGAGCCTGGATCCTTTGTTGAGACTCGTCATGAGACAGTCCAAGCAGTCACAATTTTGAGAAATGGAAAAGAAATGAATAGTAAGGCTGAAGAAGCAAAAGGTCGAAGAAGTTCAAAGAAAGGAAGAAGAAGAAGATTAGAAGAAAGAGGTTGAGAAAGATCAGAAAGATCAACCTTAAGTGAAGGAAGATGAAGATCTAGAAATGGCACCATATGAGGAAGTAACACCTTACCCTCAACGTCTCCGAGAGTCAATTTCGTATAAAGAGCATAAGAAGAAGGACATGTTGGATCCATGTCGGCAAGTCGAGATCTATAAACCTCATCTAGACAATGTTGACCAAATTCCACCCTATGCCAAATTTTTGAAGGATCTCTGTACTCAAAATCATAAAACCAGAACTAAGGTCCCGAAAAAGATTTTGTTGACTGAACAAGTGAGTTCGATCTTACTGAGTGATACTCCGCCTAAGAGGAAAGATCCCGGTGCTCCTATTATTTCTTGTGTCATTGGTGACCAGAAGATTGGTAGAGCTCTTCTTGATCTGGGTGCGAGTGTTAATTTATTACCTTACTCGGTCTATCAGCAACTAGGGTTGGGAGATCTAAATACTACCTCAGTGGTGCTTCAATTGGTAGACAGATCAACTAAACAGCTAAGAGGAATTTTGAAGGATGCCATAGTGCAAGTGGGTAAGTTCTACTATCCTATAAACTTTGTAGTATTAGACATGAAACCTGACCATAGATTGAGGAGACATATCCCTATTATCTTAGGAAGACCATTTTTGGCTACGGTGAATACATGCGTTGATTGTAGAACAGGGGTTATGGACATCTTTTGGGAATTTAAACATGAGGATAAATGTCTTTGCTACCAACCATCAACTACCTGAACCAGCTGAGTGTTTTAACATAGAGGGGATGGTTGAAAAAGTTGTACCTCAGAGTAGTGTAAGAGATGATTTGGAGATTGTGATGAAAAGGTTGGAGGTGAATTTGGAAAATGGAGAGGACCAACATCGATCTAGTTGGAAATATATTGCTGTGTTGGAAGCTGCGTTGTATTCATTGTCAGAGAGAGCATCAAGAGTCATTTGGACCTCAACTTGTTCCTCCACAGAAGTTGGTGCCTAAAAGTAAGCTTCCGGAGATGGTGTTGTGTGTGGAAGATGATGAATTAAAAGATAAAACAGGTACGAAGAATGCTAAAGCTGATCATTTTCCATGAATTGTCATAAAGCCTATCAAGGATGACACCCCTTTTAAGGTCCCTTTCCAGATGAGCGAGTGTTGAGCATAAACACGGTAGATAAGTTGTATGCCTTGGAAGATCCACGATTGAGAGGCAAGTGTGAGGGGATATGGAGTTGTGCGTATAAGGATGCTCGGAGTTACATAGCTCGAACAAGAGTACATCATGGTAAGCATGTTCGTCTTAAGTTCCTTAAGTTTGGCCGGAAACGGCAATGTAATCCAAAGCTGAAAATGTTTATAGGTAAACTCCGACAAAGATGGGAAGGACTATACAAGGTTAGATCGGTTTACCCCCGCAGAGAAGTAGTATTCGATAAAAGGTTCGGGATGCATGGGCAGAGACTGAGATATTATGAGGAGATTGATCTGGGATCGGAATTTATGGTGTCTGTCAGTTTACTGGAGAATGATGAGATGGTGGAAGGACTGTTGTCTAAGGTGTTGAAAGAGGATTTGATGGAAGCACTGGCCATACAAGGGCAGATGTTAGAACAAGAAAAATGGGGTATTTTACATAGTGATTATTGTTATGTACTCGATGTCATGAGTAGTACTAATTGTCAATGGGTGAGAGCACTTAGAGAGTCACCTCCTACATTTTGTCATTTAATTAAGGGAAGTATGGCAGAGAGGAAAGGTGTTGGATAACCCTTTGTGAAACGTCATGCCAAGGACGTTAAACATTGGTCCTAGGCTGTCTAGCCTTGGTTTTTATAATAATAGGTAAGTATATTTCTGCAATTTAAATTCTTAGAGATTGTAGGCCCCTAAAACCAAATCATTTTGTTTTTATTTCATTTATAAAAAACTTCAACAAAATAAAAAAAGAGAATATTTAAAAATTCCTTGAAAAATTGTGTGTCAATTTCTGGTAATTTTTACATTTTTTTCCCCTTGCTATGATATTTGGGTATGTTTTTGTTGTATATTTACAGGTGATCGAAATCAAGTGTGGGGGAGGATGTTAAGTATTTCGAAGAATCCAGGATTGCGCTTCAAGGGTAACTATATCTGTTCTCATTCTTTATTTTTGTCCCTGAGGACATGGTCACATTTAAGTTTGGGGGTGAGGGTATATAGTTAATAGTTCCAAGAAAGGAAAATTTTTAAAAATTTTGAGAACAAATTGAAAGTTTTGAGGAGTTCTTTGTTTTCATACATGAGTGTTTTGCATTATGAGTTGATTGAGTTTATGTTTATAATGTATAACTAGTATGTGATGTGATGTTCCAACTCATGAGAGTAATGACTAGATTGAGTTAGTAAAGTGATGTGGCTTACATGGGTGAGTGATTAGTGAAATTGAAATTAAGAAGGACGATTTTGACCTATAAACACAAGCACACATTCACTATGAGAAATAGATTGATTTTTTTCTATGTAGTTGAAAAATAATTTTCCCGCAATAAAATGGGAGAAGGGGTGTTGTTATGGTTGAAATGGAGAAAATTGAAAAAATATTTTTGAGAAAATAAAATGCAAAACGCAGTTCTTTGATCTGAGTAACTGGGCTTTGGTATCACCAATATCACTATTCGCATTTAAAGGGTAGAAGACTGATGAACATAAATCCCATGGAAGAAGCTTGGGCCCAGTTGGTCGGGACTAAAAATCCTCGCTGGAAAGACCGAAGACTTAGAAAGACAAAAGGGGATAAAAAATGGAAAGATGGAAATAGTACATTTTTACTAAAAATGGCAAAGTTTGATCAATGAAATAGGAGAAAAGAAACTGAAATATTGTAGTTGAATATTCACAAAATCACGGAAGGTTGTCTGGATTTTAAGTAGAAAGTAGCAAAATCATTCACATAAATGGGGTTCATTCATGACACGAAACTCGAGATAGTTATTGTTAGATAGTGAGTGTGAGTATTTGCATTCATATTATTTTGTGTGTGTATTATAGCTTATTTGACTTATGTGTGTGAACTCATGAATGTGTAATTACAAAAGAATTGAGATGTTTGTAGGTACCATTACTGGAAACCTTCACGAGACTTCACTCATTCACTAGGGGTAACTTAGGGGTTTAAAAGGTTTGTGACACGTGCTAAGTGTAATCGTTGATCCTCATGAAAGTACGGGATTAGTATGGAGTATTGTAGATTAGTATAGGTTAGTTAGAATAAAAATCATCACAGATAGTTTCTCTGAGTTTATTGCTAAGGGACTAGCAATATGTAAGTTTCGGGGTATGATAGGTGCTCAATATTGGTCATTTTTCACCCCTATCTTGCGTTTGTTATGTCTTTACATTCCGTTACTTGGTATTTTTATCCCATTTGTGTGTGTAATAATGTTTCAGGAGCTTAATGAAGAAACATAGCCAATCTCGATGAATTAACTGAGATCGTGTTCGTTTCTATCTCAAGAAAGGAATCAAGAGATGTGCTAGAGCAACTAATAGCTACCGGAGGGCAAAATGGTCATTTCCTGACATTATTATCTCACTGAAGGGAAAAAATATCATTTTCAAACATTATTACTTAACACAAAAGCATCGGGAGTCAAAGGCAACCAGTCTAGCTCAAATATGAAAAAACGAGTTTTTACAACAAAAGATGCATCATACCCTACGTCATCAGAGGGAAAAAGAGACAGACTGGACCTGAGCTATGCTTTGGTTTGTGAGCCAAAGGGGGACCCTACGCCCTAGACCTACGCCCAAGCGTAGGTTAGGAGTGTAGGTCCCACATTATGGCCACGTGATCCCTTTACGTGCAGAAGTTGTTTCAGAAGTTTCAGGTTTTGTCCCTACTTCAATATTTTAAATGATCGATGATTCCAGACCTCTACATACAGGCTTATACACATATTTACATAATATTTTAGAGATATTATTCATGTATTATGAAATTACAAAAAAGGGCAACCATTAGGGTTTCCCTCACTTGTCTATAAATATGAGAGGGTTAGGTTTAGGGTTCTAGTTCTGATTTTAATACACGTTCATTCATAGAGTTCTCACATTCAAAGTTCAGACTTGCTTCCATAAAAGAGAATCATCATTTAAGACCTAGAGATCCGGAGAAGAAGATTGTGGAAAGCGTTTCTACACCGACAATGCAGTCTTTTTCCGCCATAATCAACTAACTCGGTATCTAGGGTTTTCTTATAAAACCCTAGCCAAATAATGTAGTTCTAATTTTATATTCAATTGTAGAGGGGGAAAATGTGATTATACTATGATGATTGTGTTAGATGAGAGACCGTTTTTATTCGTGATACAAGTTTATATATTTGAATTGATTCTTGCTTTAGAATTTTCGAATATATTTATCTTACACAATCATAATTATTCATTATGAGCTGGAACTCGGATGCTTAATCTATGATTTTCTACACAATGGTGGTCATAAGACTCGAAACCCTAGGTTGACATAGGTCATGCCCGTACAAACTAATATAGACATGTTTTAGTTTATTTTCATGCTTTAATTTACTTTTCTGCATTTACTTTCTGTTAGTAGTTGGCATGCACTAATCAGTTTAGTCTTAAGATGGGTTATCGCGATCCGGTTGAGAATAATCCTTTTTGGGATCAAACTGCTGGCGCGGTTCGACCTGATTCACAGTCAATGGATCGCCCTTATGCAATTGATATATAATCTGAACTATATTATGTAGTTAGTGGTGGAGTAAAGAAACCCTAGTTTTCTCTCCTCTGAATCACAACCATTATTCATTATTGTTTTTTATTTTATTTTCATTAGTATTAGATAATTAATAAAACCAAATTATTTTCGGAAAAATATAATTCAGTATTTTTAGACTATTGAAGTGAAGAATCCTCGTCTCTATGGGATCGATATTCCCCTACTCAAGCAAAACTGTCTACAATTGATCTGTACACTTATAGAAGGGTAAACCTAAATTGTCGTTAAGGTGTCATTTTTAACCACATATTTTGCACACACCTGACGCCCACCAACACCAGATGCAGAGGTTTGAACAGATGGAAAGGCGGAAGGAATGAACGTGGTCGTTCCAAGTTGAGACAGGGCTCTCGAAATTCCATTGAGTGTTGGAATTGTGGTAAAATTGGTCATTACAAAGAACAGTGCAGATCCCCGCAGAGTGTAGCGGATGACAAGACTAAAGTGAATTTTGTCTCAAAACATGATGCATTGATATGCTCTTTGGAGAGCAAGATAGAGTTTTGGGTCTTGGACTCTGGAGCATCATTCCATGCCACCTCAAGTCGAGAGCTCTTTGAGAGCTATGCACCCGGAAACCTTGGCAAGGTTTATCTAGGTGACGGCTAGCACTGTAGTGTTGTTGGCAAGGGTGAAGTACATATCAGACTCAACGGATCGATATGGAAGCTGAGGGATATGAGACACATTCCAGACTTAAGGAAGAACCTAATCTCAGTAGGCTAGTTGGCGAGTGAAAGTTATGTCACCACTTTCAGTGAAGATAAATGGGAAGTTTCCAGGGGGGCTATGACTATAGCACGAGGAAAGAAAGAAGGTACGCTCTACAAAACTACCAATTTTAGCACAGTGATTGTAGTTACAGAAGGCAAGGAGGATCACAACTCGTGGCACTAGAGGCTTGGTCACATGAGTGAAAAAGAGCTCGCGATTATGCTCTCGATGGGAAAACTACTAGTGAAATCGATTGGCATCGACTTCTGTGAGTGTAAGCAGAAGAGGGTTAGTTTCAGGAGCAACAACAAAAGTCTCACAGTGGAGAAGCGTGAGCTAGTTCACATAGGTGTTTGGGGGCCAACAACTGTCTCATCTCTTGGCGAAAACTCTTACTTTGTGACTTTCATTGATGACCATTCTAGGAGGATATGGGTTTACTTCTTGAAGCATAAATCTGAAGTTTATGATGTGTTCAAGAAATGGAAAGCTATGGTTGAGAGGGAGATAGGGTTGAAGATAAAGAAACTGAGATTAGACTTTGGTGGAGAAAATGAAGACTCCAGGTTCAATAACTTTTGCTATTGGAGCAGTATAAGTTTAGAGAAGATTGTTCCATGTACACTACAGCAGAATGACATAACAGAAAGTACAAACTGGAAAGTGACTGAGATAGCCAGAAGCATGCGCATTCAGGCAGGGTTGCCTGAATAGTTCTAAGCAGAAGCAGTCAGTACAACAACGTATCTTATGAATCATGGCCCATCAGTACCATTGAAGCACAAAATACCAAAAGAGGTATGGAACTGTAAAACACAGAGTGATCATGTGTATGTTGAGATAGAAGATGTTCTAGACAGTGAGAGTCCTCAGTCAAAAGAACATATTGTAAACAGCAGAACTCAACAAGTTGATACACCGCAGTCTTTGACTCCTAATTCTGTGTTTAGGAGGACTTCATGGCCGCATGTATGGAATCGGAGATACCTAAATTATTTGTTGCTCACGGATGGTGATGAATCTGATTGTGATGATAAAGCATGCGGTGCAACAGATGCGAGCTAGTGGGAGCTTGCGATGGAAGATGAGATGAAATCCCTTATCCCCATCACGACATGGAAGCTAACCGAGTTGCCGGTAGGAAAGAAAGCTCTCCATTCTTCAGTTGTGAAACTGAATACCATTGATGAAGCAGAGGGTTTGCATCTAGAGCTGTTAGATAGCAAATTTGTTTTCCTCCAAGGTGACCTAAAGGAGAAGTGTTATATGTAACAACCGGAAAGTCTCTTTGTGAAAGGGAGAAAGAAGACAGACGCGACCAAGATTGCAAGGCGAAGTCAGAAGCGACAGTGGTTGCAAAACAGAGTGGCTAGACGCAATAGAGATCACAAGTTCTGTAGAAGGCTAGATATTGCTCATGCAGTGGGAGCTATCAGCATGGTCGTGTTGACCAAAGTGGTGAAAACAGAGGAACTGAAGTTATGTGCAACTTCAGTGGGTCTTCAAGCTTGAAGAGCGGAATGAGGGAACCGTGCACTGATCATTGACGGAGTTGATTGATGGAGGCAAAGTCGTCAAGTGGGAGAATGTTATATAAGGGTGACTCCTTTTGCTTAAGGGAGAAGTTATCCCACATCGACACATAGACTTGATCATCTCTATATCCTTCCCTATAAATATAGGGCATCTCTTATTGTATTCTGTGTACCAAAAAGTGAGAGCCAGGTCGGCGCCAGAGAGCCAGAATAGACCGGCGCAGCCAGAATAAGCGAGTACTGGTGTGAGTGAAACATTTATTATCTTTGTATCGAGTGTTTGGTCTGTGTTTATATGCGATTTTTGATTTGCAAGTACACACGGCTTCTAACAGAGGATGTGGAAACCCTAACAAGTGATCTTGGGCGGGTGTAAAAACCCTAACAGTTTTAACCATTCCAATGCAATAGGCTCTGTACCTTTTTAATCCAATTTTTAGAGGACTTGATAATTGTGGTGTTGGTTTTTATTTTTATTTTTTTGGGTTTGATGCACTTGATTTTGGATATCACCGAACACAAATTTAAATATATAAATAGATAGTAATTAAAAAAATAAATAAACCTTAAAGACTTACTTTATGCCAACAAAGAAAATCCTAATACACTAACAATTTTGCAGAATTTTCTTGCATGTAACCATTCCAATGCTCCCTCATAATTGTTGTTCAGAAATCCGTTTTAGAGCAAACAAAATTTGGTGCACAAATTACCTTTACACTTCAATAACGAATATTCCAAACACATAAAAAAAAGCAAATAACAAAATGTTTGGACACCTTTAAAATTTCCTTCAGAACTCATCCTTTCTATTTTAGAAGTGACCAAATTATAGTTGATCGAATTTTCCTCTGGGTGCCAAACAGAGAAGAAAATAAATGTGAAACGTAATAAAAACAGAAGACAACTACAACACCTGATAAGTGCTTAATGATTTTATCGGTATATTGTTTTTTTTTTAAATATTAACTGTTTAGATTTTATTTCAGTTGTTCCTATTTTTTTACTTTACAAATTTAATAAAATTTATGAATTTGACGAGTTAATTTAAAATTTCAACTAAACTTAATATATTTTATTTTATTAAAAAAAATATGTAAATCAATCAAACAAAATTAAACATTAACATTTCCCCTTCCAAGTGAAAATCAAAACAACAAATTAAGATTTGTATTTGTAATTTTATAATAAATAGGCTATGTTTGAAGTATGTTATATATTTAAATAATGTAGATAAAATCGGTTCGGAGGACTCCTAATATTCCTCCGGCCAAAACCGATCCTAATTATTCTATTTCACAAGTCTTAGATACTCTCTTATTTATGAGAAATTTCGAGATGATTAAAGAAACTTGATTTGTAATGTTTAATTTTTCAAAAATGGGACATGTGATTAATGATGCTTGTCTCTAACAAGAGGTTTTACGTTTTTGGGAGTTTTGTGATCATCTTGCTGCCGGCTTCCAAAAAGTATTATATTTATGACTAAATAAAATTAGTTACAAAAAATTTAAATGTACAAAGATAATATTTCTCATTCGACTTTAATTAGAATAAATTATGTATTCAAGCAACCAATGAGTAAATCATTTAGCAAAATGGGAGTTTAATTATAGAAATTGCACTGATGTTTGTTCAAAGTAATAAAAAAAAATTAAAAAATTTGAGTAGTTTCATGTGATCGCTAAAGGTGAACGGTAACAAAGATTATTATAGCCTTAGTGGTTGGAATATTGTAATGGTCAAAATAATACATGGCCCAACCAGGATAGGCCACTAGACTGATGAGCCGAAAACGGATGGGCCGAAGACAAATAGGCCAGAAACAAGTGGGCCTATAGAAATAATGGGCTTGTGAAATATTCTAGAAAATAAGTGATCCACAAGTTAAGGAATTGTCATATTTATGGATTAAAGAGTCCATAAGGAAAAGGGAGTTTGATCAAATCCCACGATTGAAGGGATTGGTAAACTTGGGAAAGGGGATTTGACCCATTGACCAAGTTGTGTATAAATAGGTGATGAAATATTGAATAAAGGATTCAATTTTTATCCCTTTATTATTATTGTGTATTTTTCTGCATCTACACAATTGGCGTCGTCTGTGGGAAGCATTATTATTGAAATCTTTTTCAATAAACTTCCCATCCTCTACAAAAAACTAAGATTCATACCATCAATGGCAGTGATCACCCGTTCACACCAGACTGATTTACCTCCAAACGGAGGCCAACAGCCTGAAGATCCGATCAGGCGAGCCCTGGAGGAGAGAACTGCCGAGTTGGAGAAGCAGAACGCGGAGCAAGTTGCAAAACTGGCTCAACTTCAGAGCCCGCAGGAGGTCCAGAATGATGAACAGTCCAGCCAGAAGGAACGATCCATAGGCCACCAATCAGAAAGGGACAACCACCATGTAAACTCCAACAACGATCGGGAGGAGCATGTGGAATCATCCCTACAGGTGCTCGGGGGGCGCAATCCCGAAGAGATCCTGACCATGAGGAAGTTAGAGGAGATTATGACCAGATTCCAAAGGGAGGTGTTGAAGGACCTGAAGGTACAGACCCCTATCGATCTAGCATCCGAGGCATCTATCGACGCCATGCAGACTCCGTTCACCGTAGCAATCACAAGCGTACCCTACCCGGAGAGGTTCAGACTACCGAAGTTCACCCTGTTCGACGACACAAAAGATCTGACATAACACATCTACCACATGCATACCAAGATGAATGTTTACAATGAAAATGAAGCCCTACTCTGCAAAGTCTTCCCCACCAGCCTGACCGAAGCGGCCCTGCTCTGGTTCAGAAAGCAACCACCCCGATCCATTGGAAGTTGGCTCAGACTCTGTGAACTATTCATTGCCCAGTACTTTGGCAATAAAAGGCAAAAGAAGACCATCTCAAGCCTATTCACCATGATTCAGGAGAAAGGCGAGTCCCTCAAAAGTTTTGTCTCGAGATTCAATGTCGAGATGTCTTCAATTGATAATTGCGACCAACATTTAACCGTCGAAGCCTTCAAAATGGCCTTGATCCCTGGAACCAAGTTCCATCAATCCTTGGTCAAGAGGCCACCTGCTGACATCGGATAACTCAATTCCAGAGCACAAGGGCATCTCCGAATAGAAGAGGAGTTGGCCATACGCCAAAGAAGAACAACCTTTACAACAGTATCCGAACCTTGCAGAGTAAAGGATTGGGCACCGGACCGGAAGCGATTGAGCACTCCTCCTGCACCCTCCCCAGTCCCAGAGAAACGTCAGAGGTTTGAGGACAAGATCACCCCCTTAAAGGTTACCCTGGCCAAACTATACCAGGAGACAAAGGGTAAAGGAATCTACCGGTCACCACCACCCATCACAAAGCCGATGGACCAATGAGATATGTCAAGGAACTGTGCCTTCCATGGCGAGTACGGGCACCACGCCAATGAATGCAGAACTCTTAGGAGACAGGTGGAAGCTATGATAGCAAAAGGATAGCTAACCGAGTATGTTGCCAAGGAGGGAACCCGACCAGATCAAACGTCGCATACCCCTGCCAAGGGAGCTATGGGACAGCCCGTACAGGTCATTCACATGGTTCATGGAGGACTAAGTCGATCAGAGATAGAAGAGGCCCGGAGGTCCCAAATGCGACAAGCTCAAAAACTGCGAAGGGTTGGGGAAGTCAGCAAGTTTAGAAGCCTGAAAGAGGATGCCCGGATAATTTTCACTTATGCGGATATGCGGAGCATTCAGAAACCACATGATGACCCTTTGGTTATCTCCCTCATGGTCTCGAACTGCTTGATCAAAAGGGTGATGGTTGACCCTAGGAGCAGCGCCAATATTATCACTAAATGGGCCTTTGAAAAATTAGAGATCAACCCTCAGGAGATAGTCCCTTCCAGAAGCCTAATAGCCGGATTTGATGGAAGAAGAGTGGAACCAGTGGGAGAGATCCAACTGCCAGTGACAGCAGCAAGGCGCACGCTCTGAGAAACGTTTGTGGTGGTGGATGTCAAACCTTCCTATAATCTCCTTATGGGAAGGGGTTGGATCCATCGGATGCACGGAGTCCCTTCAACCATGCATCATGTCATGCGGTGTATTGACCCAAACGGAGTTGACGTGATTGACATCAGGGGGGATCAAGTAGCAGCGAAGGAGTGTTATGTTGTTACCATGAAAAGTCTAAAGAAAAAGGCGGAACCGGAACGAGGGTCACGATCCAAGGCGGTACCCGATGACAAATAACAATTACAGGAAGAGGGTGCGGGGTCATCAATAACATCTGAACCTTTACTTGAAGTACAGATCTACCCCGGTCACCCCGAAAGATTAACTTATATCGGTTCTGGCCTTAGTACTCAAGAGAAGGAAGAAATGGAGGCCTTACTACGCTCTAACGAGGACATATTTTCCTGGGGACATATGGATATAATTGGCATCGATCCGTCAGTGACCTAGCATTCCCTCAACGTGGATCCCGGTGCAAAACCTGTCAGACAAAAGTAAAGGCGGATGGGGGCAGAGTGGAACCAAATCATAGATTTAGAGGTCAATCGACTTCTCCAAGTTGGATTCATAAAGGAGGTACAGTATCCGTCCTGGCTGGCAAACGTTGTGGTGGTTCAGAAAAAGAATGGGAAATGAAGGGTGTGCGTGGACTTCACCGATTTGAACAGAGCATGTCCGAAAGACTGTTTCCCCTTACCGAATATCAATCAGATGGTAGATGCCACAGCAGGGTTCGAGCGCTTGAGTTTTCTTAATGCGTACTCTGGATATAACCAGATACGAATGAACCCCGATGACAAGGAAAAAATAGCATTCATCACCGAGTCGGGTACATATTGTTACACAGTTATGCCTTTCGGACTAAAAAATGCAGGTGCAACCTTTCAGAGGTTGGTCAACAAAGTTTTCCAGGGTATGATGGGATCCACCGTAGAAGCTTATATTGATGACACGGTGGTTAAAAGCAAAGCAAAAGGCAATCACCTGACCGATCTGCAACAGGTGTTCGATACCCTCAGAAAATACAAGATGAAGCTCAACCCATCCAAATGTTCTTTCGGAGTGGCTTCAGGCTAGTTCTTAGGACACATAGTCTATCGGATGGGAATACAAGCTAGTCCGACACAAGTCAAAGCCCTTGTAGAGTCAGCAGAACCAAGGTCCCGGAAGGAGATCCAGGTGTTAACAAGAAGAGTAGCGGCCCTCAGCCATTTCATTTCTCGATTAACCGATCGGTGCAGGCCGTTCTTTCAAGCTATAAAGGCGGCAAAAGGAGAGGTCTGGGGACCGGAGCAATCAGAGGCTCTGAAGAAACCCAAGAGCTATATGGCAAAGCCTCCTATACTGGCAACCCCGGAAGCAGATGAGCCGCTACACCTGTATCTAGCTATATTGTCAACGTCTACCAGCGCCGCTCTGGTCAAAGAGGGCAAGGGGTACCAGACACCAGTTTTATACACCAACAAAGCCCTTGCTGATGCAGAAGCTCGTTATACGAAGCAGGAGAAGCTGATACTATCACTGGTGAATGCAAAGCGACGTCTTCAGCATTATTTTGAAGCACACCCGATCATAGTGCCAACTGCAACCTCGATCAGATCAATAATGGCAAAACCTGAGTTATCGGGGAGGGTATCCAAATGGGCAATTGAACTCGGGATTTTTGACATAACCTATGTCCCCCGAACTGCAATCAAAGGCCAAGCAGTAGCTGATTTTTTGCAAGAAACAGAAACTACAGACTTTTTGAAAGAAAGTGAACCTGGCTTATGGGTTGTGTTCGTAGACGGATCCTCAAATGTCAATGGAGCAGGGATCGGTGTGGAGCTCGTGACATCGAATGGCACTAAAATCCAGCAATCCGTTCGACTGGAATTTCCTGCCTCCAACAATGAAGCCGAATATGAAGCCATTCTTTCAGGAATTCGGTTGGCCCGAAGCCTTCAAGTACCGAAAGCAGAGATTCGAAGTGACTCTCAGTTGTTCGTGCGACAGTCAAATGGGGAGTATGAAACCCGAGAGCCAAAAATGGAAGCGTACAGGAATTTAGTTCTAAAGGAGGCCGAAGGGTTCCAACAGTTAACCTTTGAGCAAATTCCCAGAGGAGATAATTTTATAGTTGATATTCTAGCTAACCAGACCTCCATAATAGAAGAAGGTATAACTCGCACTGTACCAATAGACTTTATCGTCCGATCAAGCTTGGAGCCCCCCGAAGAAGTGATGGTCATTCCATAGGAGCCAAGTTGGATGGACTCTATAGCAGAATATTTGAGGACTCGTGCATTGCCTGAGTCAAAATCAAAAGCCCAGAAGATAAGAATGAAGGCAGCTAAATATACTATGTACAATGGCCAGCTATACCGCAAGTCCTTCTCCGGGCCATACTTGAGATGTCTCACGCCCTCCGAAGCATCGGTGGTCATGGAAGAGATTCATGCAGGGGCCTGTGACAATCATTCCGGAGGAAGATATTTGGCTCATAAGGTTCTCACACAGGGATACTTCTGGCCCTATCTGTCAAGGGACGCTGAGGTCTATACTCGACACTGTAAGAAGTGTCAATTTCATGGTGATGCCATTCATCCACCTCCGGAGTTATTGAACCAAACAATTATCCCTCACCCCTTTGCTCGATGGGGTATGGATATTGTCGGTCCACTCCCGAAAGCTTTACGCTCTACCACTCATGTTCTTCTAGCTACAGACTACTTTACTAAATGGGTGGAAGCCGAGGCATACCCCACCATCACAGGTAGCCATGTTATAAAGTTCATCTGGAGCCACATCATCTGTAGATTCGGTCTACCCCGAACTATAATGATGGATAATGGCACCAATCTTGATAACAGAAGGGTTCAAGCATTTTCGGCAAAGCATGGGATCAATCAGAACACTTCTTCTGTCGGCTATCCGCAGGGAAATGGGCAAGCTGAAAGAATAAACAAAACCATTTTTGATACACTGAGGAAAAAACTTGAGAAAGCAAAAGGGGCATGGTTGGAGAAATTACCCGAGGTGTTATGGTCCTATCGGACTACTCCAAGGCAACCGATGGGAGAGACCCCTTTCGCCATGTCTTACGGGGCTGAAGCAGTCATCCCGACCAAATTGAGAGTACCTACTCTGAGAAGTCAAGCCTGGGAGGAAGGTCCGAACAATCAGTACATGGCCCATGATTTGGACCTACTGGAGGAAAGAAGGGAATTTGTCGGGATAAGGCTGGCCGCATATCAGCAACAAGTCAGGGCACGATTCAATCAGAATGTAAAAAGGAAAAAGTTCCAGGTAGGCGATATGGTACTCACGAGGAAGATAGGGATTGTAGGTAAATTGCGAGAGACATGGGAAGGACCTTACACAGTGGTTGAGGTCATCGGATGCAGAGCCTATCAGGTACGGAAGAACGAAATAGGCCACATCGAGGCAATTCTCAGAACGCCTATCGGCTGAAGAGGTATTATCCATAGGTGTTTCCTTTTCCTTGATAAAGAAGTAAAGTTGTGTCTCCCTTATGACACATTTTACTGATTATAATAAAGCATCTGTGCCTGATGTTCGACACCTCTACTTCATGATTCTCAAGTTCATTTCAATAAAGATACATTCTATTATTTGCGAGTATTCAATTTCAATAAAAATTTTCCTAAGTGTTGAGTTCAAACCTAATTTGAACTAACCAGAGGACAAAGACAAGCCGAAGGGGAAATATGCCCGAAGGCTCAATTTTTATTAAAATTTTCCTAAGTGTTGAGTTCAAACCTAATTTGAACTAACCAGAGGACGAAGAGAAGCCGAAGGGGCCATATGCCCGAAGGCTCAATTTTTATTAAAATTTTCCTAAGTGTTGAGTTCAAACCTGATTTTAACTAACTAGAGGACGAAGACAAGCCGAAGGGGCCATATGCCCGAAGGCTCAATTTCAATTAAAATTTTCCTAAGTGTGGAGTTCAAACCTGATTTGAACTAACCAGAGGACGAAGACAAGCCGAAGGGCCCATATGCCCGAAGGCTCAATTTTAATTAAAATGTTCCTAAGTGTTGAGTTCAAACCTGATTTGAACTAACCAGAGGACGGAGACAAGCCGAATGGGCCATATGCCTGAAGGCTCAATTTCAATTAAAATTTTTCTAAGTGTTGAGTTCAAACCTGATTTGAACTAACTAGAGGACGGAGACAAGCCGAAGGGGCCATTTGCCTGAAGGCTCAATTTTAATTAAAATTTTCCTAAGTGTTGAGTTCAAACCTGATTTGAACTAACCAAAGGACGAATGCAGGCCTCAAGGGTCAGAAGGCTAAATGTTTTTCATAAATGTTGAAATTCAAACATGAATATGAAAAATCCAAAAACCAAGAAGCAAATATAAGGGGTCGTATGCCCGAAAGCTAAATATTGTAGGAAAGCAAGAGCGAATCATACACTGTGATAGGAAAATTCTTTTTCATTGAATAAAAAGAGAGAGGTTACAAAAGTACCCTGTGGGGGTAAGAACAGATAAAAAAAAAACTATTTTATTGGTTGGGGGGATGATATTCCTCTCCCTTCAACTTAGCGGCGCACCGCTTCTCATTCTTAGAGGCAGGAGGGTTTTTGTAGGGCATAGGCACTCCCATGTGGGCATCAAATTCCTCTGCGGTCTTGAATATATATATATATATATATATATATATATATTGATGATGGTTGTGTTAGTGCGCAAGGACGTGGGTGTTTTCATTCCTGTGTTATCGGGGTGTGGGATTTGAGCCTTCCTTGGTACTAGTGATGGATTTTGTTTCCTGTGGATATTAGAGGTGAGTGAGATCTCCTCTGTTGGATCTTCTGATTTGTGTTGTGAGTAATTGATGATTTGTGAGGTTTGACTCAGGAGTTGTGTACTTAGTATATGTTAATGAGAGTAGTGTAGATTACCGGTTTTGGTACTTGGAGTATGAGCTGTAGTTGTACCTTGTAGACTCAGGTTGCATACTTATACATGTATACTTGTATATATATATATATGTATATATATGTATCCCCGTTATATACTTACGTACGATATACGTGTGTGCCTTGATTTTTGCGTGGATGGGATTAGTTGGGCTATATATATATTGATAGATAGTTTAGCATTACCTAAACTACCAGAGGATGGGGTAGTTAGAGTATCTTTTCCCACTAAGCTTATTTGCTCACAGGGGTACTTCATTTGCCCCCTGGTATTCACACGCCAGGATGCAGGAAATATACGGCTATGGGCAGGATGCGGTGCAACGAAAATTTTCCTTGGTTTTCTTGTTACAGGTTTGGAGTTGCGTTGGGTGATGCGGTTACGGTTGCAACACGACTGGGTTTGGGGACGATAGGTATCCACTTTCAGTTTCTCTACCCATTGTTATGGGATTGTTATGTATTTTCTTTTGGGAGCCAGTCTGTTGGCATATCCCTGTTGATGTATCCTTTAGTTCCTGTATTTATTCTTTCTGATGGTTATTGTATCTATTCTGCACAGCTAGGTGTTTTACTGTATTCTTATTCGAGCATTTGTGGCTCTGTTGATTATAGATGGTTTGGAGGGGTTTGGTTTCTTTCCACTACCTCGGCCCTATTAAGATTGATGAATGTGGGGCTTGGAAGCCATTGTGTTTATTGAATTGTTTTGGGCAGGTTAAATTGTTGTGGTGGTAGGTCCGGATGTTCCATTTACAAACGGAACTCTGCCGGATTTTCGTTAGATTCCGCTGCTTTGTTTATTAGTCATTTGGGTATGAAATATACTATATCTATCATTAACCCATATGTTTCACGGTTAATGATGTCTTAGTTGGTCATTCATGTTAGGGATCACATCCTGGATTCCTTGGATGTCCCAGTTCGGGAGTCTTAGGGATTTAGGAGCGTGTCTGTTGGTATCTGAGGATACTATTGAGTATTTAGTATTCGTGTTGGCATGGAGTATATTCTTATTGATATTCCATGTACTTTCTTTGTTATTGTTGACTCTAGTAGTCGCTTGGCTTGCGTCACCCTTTAGGGGCGTGACAGCATGGTATCAGATCATTCTACCCTTTTGTGGGTGTTTGATGATTGAATGTCGTTGGTTCTCATTTCTTTTTACTTCCGTTCACCTCCTTAGCTCTTAGGCTCGGGTTTCTGAGTTCTAGGAAATTCGGGGCGTGACACTACAACTCTTATGTTCAAAGGTTCTTCAAACTCCAAGCCAATGATGATGTTCTTGAAGAAGAACCAAGGAAGAAGAAAAAATAAAATGGACGTGAGAAGAAGAGAGGTTTGTGGTGAATGAGAGAAGTCCTGCACTTTAGAAGACAAAAATCAATACATAATGGTGTATATGTATAACCCTAAATGAGTGTTCTAATCCAAGGTTTCATAACAAAGATGGGGAAAAAGGAAATGAATCCAAGGGCTACAAATGAGTCTTGCCAAGTGGAAGACTTATTACACAACTCACAAAACTCATTATTTTTCCAAACAAGGCCTTATCATCCAAGGGCTTAGAATAAAGATGGGAATTAACAAACCATCCAATGGTTGAGAAAAAGTTTTGTCAAGTGGAAGACCAAGAATAATGGATTATTCCATTTAAGTGCCAACCAAACAAGGCCTTATAATTCAAGGGTTTAAAACAAGGATGGGAGAATGAGATCAAGGGCTAGGAATGAGACAACACATGAAAGGTGGAAATGACCAAATTCATCCAAAGTTAGGGTTAATTACAAGAGTGCCATCAAGACTCTTTATTACCCTTTTACCCTTTGTCATCCTCCCTAATTACCGAAACGCCACTCATGCCCTAATTCTCACCCAAAATCTCTACACTTTCCACTAAGTGCTCAAAATGTGAAATTACTCATTTACCCCTCGGTCATTTCTTTCCCGAAATCGTTTTCAATAATTTTCATTAATTTCAAAATGAAAATACAACATGTTACGTATAATTTTTATAACACGTACAACATGTAAGGCATGCTAAAACAATTAAACACATAAGCACATAAGCACTTAATTGTTTAAATAAAAATTTTAAATTAACACGCAAAAATACCGGACGTTACAGTTCGTACAAAAAAATTGAAGCATGGAAAGAAAAGCTAAAACTGAAAAAAATATAATGATGTTGAAGCAAAAAATGCAAAAGAAGATAAATAATAAGTAGCCAACACAAATCACATAATTTTTTCAATATACCATATGAAAAAACACAAAAAACAAGAGCCACCCAAATTATACTTACCCAATTGCAAAATACAATCGGAACAAGAATTTAAACAAGAATTTCATATTCAGTTTCACATATATATAAATTGATTAATATAGCTATATGAATTGGATGTTACCTATGGCGGCATCGATCTTCATAGCAGCGAAAGTGACCTTGCAAGCTTCCTTTGCCGATCGTCGCTTGAGGGGCTTAACAACAAACAAATTTATTAATAGACCCAAAGCCAGCGTCAAAGGACAACAAAACTTCCTATGAAGGTCAATTACAGAACATTATCACTATATACCATCAACAAGTCACATTGGAACTATAAAGCATGGTGTTGAAAAGAGTTCATAACACAATATAAATTTGATACCGAATGTAACAAGCATTTCAAAAGATTCATATGAAAACAACACATTTATTCTCTAGGAAGATACATATAAGATTATGAAAAATATTATAGTTGAAGCTAGTGATAATAAGAGTATCATTTCTTAGAGAATTGTGCAGCAGGAATATGAACTTTAACATCACTGGGAGTGAGAGGCAACCTTGCAAACGACGCGAGAGTGAACGACGCACGATCTAGGGTTTGAGAAGGAGGTGGAGAGAACGGCGCATGAATTTGATGTATATGTGTAATGTGTGTATCAGATTCACTATATCAGATTAGGGTTATGGTTTAGTTAGTGGGCTTTGTTTGGGTAAAGGGTTAGGAGTGTCCACTTTAGGGTTAAAAGTGTTTGGGTATAGGGTTAGGAGTGTCCAGTTTAGGGTTAGAAGTGTTTGGGTATAGGGTTTAGACTATCCTAGGATTTATAAAATTTTGAAATGTTGTCTTTATTGATATTATAGATTTATAAAATTAATTAAATATATATATATATATATATTCTCAATTCAAGGTAATGAAATTGAGTAAAGTTATTCTAAATTCAAAGTACAACTTCGAAAAAACAAATTACCCTTGATAATCTCAATCCAATTGAGTGGAATTGATAAAATTCTCAATTCAAGGTAATGAAATTGAGTTTGATTGATTAGATCATCAATTCAAAGTAGTTTAATTGAATTAAATTAAATGAAATTGATAAAATCTCCAATTCAAATTAAGTTCAATTAACAAAATCTCCAATTCAAAGTAATTAAAATTGAATGAAACTAAGTTTAATTGACAAAATCCTCAATTCAAACCACAATTTCGAAGAAACAAGTTACCTACGATAATATCAATCCAATTGAGCAGAGTTGATAAAATTCTCAATTCAAGGTAATGAAATTGAGTTCGATTGATTAAATCCTCAATTCAAAGTAATTTAATTGAATTAAGTTAAGTGAAATTGATAAAATCTCCAATTCAAATTAATTAAAATTGAGTAAAATTAAGTTCAATTGACAAAATCTCCAATTCAAAGTAATTAAACTGAATGAAATTAAGTTTAATTGACAAAATTCTCAATTCAAAGTACAATTTCGAAGAAACAAGTTACCTACAATAATATCAATCCAATTGAGCAGAGTTGATAAAATTCTCAATTCAAGGTAATGAAATTGTGTTTGATTGATTAAATCCTCAATTCAAAGTAATTTAATTGAATTAAGTTAAGTGAAATTGATAAAATCTCCAATTCAAATTAATTAAAATTGAGTAAAATTAAGTTCAATTGACAAAATCTCCAATTCAAAGTAATTAAAATTGAATGAAATTAAGTTTAATTGACAAAATCCCCAATTCAAAGTACAATTTCGAAGAAACAAGTTACCTACGATAATCTCAATCCAATTTAGTGGAATTGATAAAATTGAGTCAAATTGGTGAAATTAAATAAATTCATAATTAAATTTAGTCAAATTGAGTTCAAATAAGTATAATATCAATTCAATTTACTCAAATTGAGTTCAATTTAGTAAGATTTATTAAATTCTCAATTAAATCGAGTCAAATTGTATTTAAATAAGTGAAATTAAGAAAATTCAAAAGTCAATTAAATCAAATTAAGTTTAAATAATGATAATACTAATTCAATTGAGTCAATTTGAGTTTAATTTAGTAAAATTAAGTAAATTTTCCAATTCAATTGATATAATATTATTTAAATTTTATACAATTTTAAGTTACATAATAAAATTTATTTATTTTTTAAAAATATCTTGCTTGATGAAAAATTAAAGAACAAAGATTATTATTTTTAATTTCCTAGTTAAAACTTAAATGTGTAATTATGAATAATAAGTATAATATTAACGAGCCTAAACGAGCTTTAAACGAGCTTTTGTTCACGAACGTAAACAAGCCTTAACGAGCTCATGTTCACAAACATATACGAGCCGAGCCCACCCTTGCTCAAGCTCGGCTAGTTTACTAAACGAGCCTGAAAATTGTGCTTGGGCTCGGCTCGTTAGTAAACGAGCCGAGCCCGAGCTGTTCACGAACAACTCGTCTCATTTGCAGCTCGGGGTGGTATATTTTATATTTTATATAAATTTATATTTTATATCTTTTTTCATTTTTTTTTATATTTTTAACGAATTTTATATGTTTTTTTTTTAATTTCATAATTATTTTCGAATTTTATAATTTTTTTTGAAATTTAATATATATATATTTTGAATTTTATATGTTTGTTTTGAATTTTATATTTATTTTCGAATTTTATAATTGTTTTCAAAATTTAATATATATTTGTTTCAAAATTTATATGTTTTTTTTCAAACTTTATATAGATATTTTGAATTTATATTGTTTTTGAATTATATATATATATTTTTAATTTTTATATATTATTTTCGAATTTTATATATTTTTTACGAATTTTATATGTATTTTGTAATTTTATATATTTATTTACGAATTTTATATATTTATTTACGAAGTTTATATATTTTTTTCGAATTTTATATTTATTTTTGATATTTGAATTTTTTTTGAAATTTAATATATATGTTTTAGAATTTTATATGTTTGTTTAGAAATTTATATATTTCTTTCAAAATTTAAAATTATATAAGATTTGAAAATACATTAAACGGACAAAATAGTCTTCCTAATCCTTAAAAGAAGTAATAATGACATTTCAGAGGTTAAAACTAAGATTCATAAGTATATTTGGATGTAGACATGTTGCATTTGGCATATATTATATTTTGCTACATATATATATATTACAGTCAACTGTTTTTACTTTGTTTGCTGCAGTTGGTATTACTGATGGTACAATTGGAAGTATAGTTGTGACATTTAAGTTTTTATATAAATTTGTAAACAAACATATAAAATTCTAAAACATATATATTAAATTTCGAAAAAAATTCCAAATTTGAAAATAAATATAAAATTCAAAAAAAATACATAAGATTCGTAAATAAATACATAAAATCTGAAAATAAATATAAAATTAAAAAAAACATATAAAATTCAAAAATAATATATAAAAATTGAAAATATATATATAAAATTCAAAAAAAATATAAATTCAAAATATCTATATAAATTTAAAAAAAAACATATAAAATTCGAATGCACGAATTGTATTTCTTCAATTTTATATGTTTTGATTGAATTTTATAATTATTTTTGAAATTTAATATATATATTTCTTGAAATTTATATGTTTTGTTTGAATTTTATAATTAATTTCGAATTTTATATGTTTTTTTCAAACTTTATATAGATATTTTGAATTTATATTTTTTTCGAATTTAATATATATATTTTCAATTTTTATATATTATTTTTGAATTTTATATTTATTTACGAATTTTACATATTTTTCTCCAATTTTAGATTTATTTTCGAATTTGAATTTTTTCAAAACTTATTATATATGTTTTTGAATTTTATATGTTTGTTTAGAAATTTATATATTTGTTTCAAAAATATTTTTTTTTAAGATTTTAAAGTACATTAAACGGACAAAAGAGTCTTTCTAATCATTAAAAGAAGTAATAAGGACATTTCAGAGTTAAGTGTTAAGATTCATAAGTATATTTGGATAGTGGTATAGGTGGTACATTTGGATGTAGAGATATTGTATTGGACATAGATTTTGCTGCAGTTGGTATTATTGATGGTACATAACGGTGTTGTATTTGGTTAAATTAATGTTGCATTTGGTAAAAACAATGTTGCAAGGGTTGAATCCTTAAATTAAATGTTAAGATATGGTATTGATAGGGTTACACTATCTTACCTCCAAACTTTGAAACAAATATATAATTTTTATATAAATTTGTAAACAAACATATAAAATTCTAAAACATATATATTAAATTTCGAAAAAAATTTCAATTTCGAAAAAAATTTCAAATTCAAAAATAAATATAAAATTCAAAAAAAATAAATAAAATTCCTAAATAAATATATAAAATTGGGATCTATATTAATTCAAATATTTAGGGACGGTCTTTCAAGATGTTATTACAAATAAAGCAGGTGAATATGGGATTCTACAACGTGTTTGACAGGAGTAGAGTGAGATTGACCAATACATATAGATATAGATTCTTCGAACAGTACCAATTATTGGGATGTAAATTGAAGTTCTTGGTCAAGTTATAGGGTACTGCTCAATTTATGAACATTGATGGGAAGTACCAAATTACCAATACATATTTACATCAATCTCTCTCTAGCTCCCCAAATTTTTTGTAAATAAAATATATAAAAATATATTATCGTTGTTAAACTGTTAAATTTTAATCCAATACATATTCTTTGAAATTATTGATGGTACATAATGGTGCCGTATTTAGTTAAATAAATGTTGCATTTGGCTGTAGCAACGTTGCATTTGATAAAAGCAATGTTGCAGGGGTTCAATCCCTAAATTAAAAGTTAAAAGATAGGGTAACCCTATCTTACCTCCAAATTTTAAATAAAATATATAAAAATATATAAATTTCTAAACAAACATATATATTCAATTTCGAAAAAATTAAAAAATTCGAAAAAAATATATAAAATTCGTAAATAAATATATCAAATTTGAAAATAAATATAAAATTCAAAAAAAACATATAAAATTCAAATATAATTTATAAAAATTGAAAATATATATATAAAATTCGATAAAAAAATATAAATTCAAAATATCTATATAAAGTTTGAAAAAAACATATAAAATTCGAATACACGAATTGTATTTCTTGAATTTTATATGTTTTGATTGAATTTTATAATTATTTTCGAATTTTATAATTACTTTTGAAATTTAATATAAATATTTCTTGAATTTTATATGTTTTGTTTCAATTTTATATTTAATTTCGAATTTTATAATTTTTTTCGAAATTTAATATATATTTGTTTCGAATTTTATATGTTTTTTTCAAACTTTATGTAGATATTTTTAATTTATATTTTTTTCGAATTTAATATATATATTTTCAATTTTTATATATTATTTTTGAATTTTATATATTTTTTACGAATTTTATTTAAATTTTTTAATTTTATATTTATTTACGAATTTTACATATTTTTCTCCAATTTTATATTTATTTTCGAATTTGAATTTTTTTCGAAATTTATTATAAATGTTTTAGAATTTTATATGTTTGTTTAGAAATTTATATATTTGTAACGTCCGGTATTTTTACGAGTTAATTTAAAATTTTTATTTAAACAATTATGTGCTTAAATGCTTAATGTGTTTAATTGTTTTAGCATTCCTTACATGTTGTACGTGTTATAAAAATTGTACGTAGCATGTTGTATTTTCATTTTTAAATTAATGAAAATTATTGAGAACGATTTCGGGAAAGAAATGACCGAGGGGTAAAGGAGTAATTTCACATTTGGAACAATTAGTGGAAAATGTAGAAATTAGGGCAAAAATGGCATTTTAGTAATTAGGGAGGATGAAAAGGGGTAAAAGGGTATTTAAGAGTCTTGATGACACTCTTGTAATTAACCCCAACTTTGGATGAATTTGGTCATTTCCACCTTTCATGTGTTGTCTCATTCCTAGCCCTTGATCTCATTCTCCCATCTTTGTTTTAGACCCTTGGATCATAAGGCCTTGTGTAACACCCCGTGTTATTTTCCTTTTTTTCCTAAAATTATATTTAATTTAATTTCGGTAATGACGTCAATTGTTCGTGACGTATTATTTATTCTTGGTATTTGATACCTGTAAATTTTTCGCGTTTAGTTTAAAGTCGACTGGATGACTTTACGGTTTTTCTTTGATGACTACGCAAATTCTTATTCTCGACTACACGGTATCGTTTCGATTATTTCGATTACGGTGTTAGTACTTTTACGGATCCGGGGTGAAGTGTATTAAATTACCTTCTTGGTGTTCCGGTTGTTGGATTCCTAAACCGGTATATTTCTTTCGGACTAATTTGGTTATTGGGTGTCCCGTGGACTTTCGGGGTTACACGATATTATTTGGAGACTTCCGGTAATTGTTGGGACTTATTATATATATATAATGAAGTGGGTTCATTTTGCAATTTAGGATAATTAAAGGGCTGCTTTTGCAATTATGGAGAAATGATGGGCTAGTTGTGCAATATATCATATATATGTATCTGTATATACACGACACAACCTATTACAACAGACCATATCTCTTATTCTCTTCTCCTACACGATACTGCTGAATACACGTTTCCTCTCTTCTCCTTCCCTCTGCAGCAGCAGCAACTCCCTCACGTCTCCATCCTCCATGGTCGTCGGTCAGGCGAGAGAGAGAGAGAGAGAGTGAAAGGCCGGCTGGGGGGAAACGCAGCTGGTGGCGGACACGGCTGGGACAGACGGCTGCGCAGCTAGAGCGGCGGCGACCGGGCTGGGCGGCGATGCGGCGGCTACGGCGTGGTGGTCCGGTGGTGGCGGTCTGGCAGTCGCGCACGGTGGCGCAAGGGCAAGGCCGCGGCTGGACAGCCGCGCGTGCGCGTGAGCAGTGGCGACTCCGGCTGAGCTTCGGCTAATTTTTCGGCGACCTTCCGGTGATCGGTTTGAGCCGATTTTCGGTGAGTAGTTTCCTGCATAGTATTCGTCATATATTAATTTCGTGAATTTACGATGAACGATTTGCCCGGAAATCGCATTTATAGGTTATAGATTTCGTTTAGGTTATTTTAGATTTAACCCAATTAATTAACCGATTATTAATGGGCTTCATATATATCGTATAGGTTGTCGAGACGGACATTTCGATATATTCGAAATGGTTTTTGGACAATTTTGGTCGGCGGGCTTCATATTCGGGCGCCGGTACTGTGCTGTTTCGGACTGTTCGGTAACGTATAATTAGGTGGGAAATTATATTTCTCACTCCGCATTATTGAAGTAGTTTAGGGGTGCAAAACCCTTATTTAATTTATTATAGATATATTAAATTGCTAGTTTAAATATCTATAAATCGTTTAGGATCAGAATGAGACTTAGGAATTAATTTAAGAAAATTTATTAAATTATTCCTATGTGATTAAATAATATTCTTATTTAAATTAAATAAGAATAGACGGCTTAGAAAACCCTTATGAATTTAAATGGGTTAGTAGAGATTTGTAAAGCTTAGACGATGTGCTAGGTTCCTTTTGGAATACGTGAAATAATTGTTTAAATTATTTTAAACGGGCATGTTAATTGAAAATGAAATATTTTATAAAGAATTAATAGAAAATATATTTTTGGAGAACATGAATTATATATGAAATTGTTTTCATATAGTTTAATTGCTTTATGGTATTTTAAAAGCATGTTGAAAAGAGATTTTGAGACTTATATTACCATGTGGGTATTTTTATAAATATGATGCATGACATATTTATATTGAGATATGATTTGATTGTACACCATGTCGTGTGAGCACATGGGTGTGGGTGCACGTAGTGCACGGGTTTCACCATTTGCAGAGAAAGGTCTTTTGGTGTGGTTTACCTCATTTCGTGTGGTATATGAGAGGGTTTGTGTCGGATCATCACAACAACTGGCCAGGAGGTACACGCCTACGGAACTAAAAAGCCGGCAAATGTGAGTTAAGAGTCCGGGTGGAGGCTTATGTTCTTGACTCAAGGGTAGTCATGGCGTACGGAGTTGCAAGCTGGGCTCTCGTACAACCGCCTTCCCTGTTGAAGTGATAGAGAGAAAAATCACTTGGGAAGGGTCGGTGTGGTAACTCTACACTATGATGAGTGGACAGAGTTTGTATCCGTTGCCCTTGGGAAGGGTGTGTTGTGCGTGAGTATCATGGGGAATGTTGAGTCACATTACACTGCATGTTATTTATGTGATCTCATTTAACATGTATATGTGTTATATTACATGTGTTGTTGGAGCATGTTATTTATGAATATTGTAAATTAAATTCACATTTTATAAATGCTCAGTTGAAAATGAATAATGTGAAACGAGACTTTAAATGAGAAAATCATTATAGTATAAATGAAACATATAATCTTTATACTTGTGTTATATGCTTTTATGCCTTTGAGGGAGGTTAAGTGTATTGACGTAGTAATCTCTGTGAGTAGTTGAGGCTAGTGGTGGATTGTGGAGTTGATTTTGATTTGTGGCCTTAGAGAGGACTGTTAATTGTTTTGTGGTTGTAGTTAGTTGTGTGATATCTTTAGAGATTTGAGGTCAGTGATTGACTTAGTATCAATTGTGATTGAGGCCTTGGATAAGGTGGTTGATGTGATTGTGGTCTTAGTGAATGTGGTAGTATAGACCTTTAACTGTTTTTCATTCTTTTGAGGAATGGGTAGAGGTTATGATTGAAGTGATTTCATTAAGTACTTAGGGTACTGTAGCGTGGTTTCTAGTGCTTAGTTCATTCCCCTAAGCATTTCTTGTACAGTGTTTGTACACTAGTACGTGGCCTTTAGCTTACATGTCATTCCTTGACTCGTTGGTTACGGCGTGGTGCCGAACCT
Organism: Cornus suecica; assembly: GCA_963922005.1. Lineage (NCBI taxonomy): Eukaryota > Viridiplantae > Streptophyta > Magnoliopsida > Cornales > Cornaceae > Cornus > Cornus suecica. Next base: position 46,560,230 of record OY998242.1, read on the forward strand.
CTTCCATGTGTTGTCGTTTGGTTTCGTGAGGTTGGGAACGGATAGTTGTGTTCCGTGAACCCAATGTAGTACTCTTCCTTTACTGTCCTCTCGGACATTATAGGAATCCATAGAGTTGTGTTTTCTCTTATTGGCTGTCATTTCGAAAATGGTGTTTCCTAAGTTTTGAAGTAAACTCTTGTATTTAAAAGGAAAAACCCGTTTTCGCCTACCCCCGTATAAATGAAAAGTTTTAATACTTATAAAATGATCTTGAGATCTTCTTTGAAATGATTTTCAACTTGTAAAAGCCAGTGATGGCAACTGACGGAGACCGGGGGCAAGACGGTCATTTCTACTGTGTGATTTTCTAAAAGAAAATTATTTTATTACTTTTCTTGGGATTCTGAGGTTACGAGACTTCTTTCTCAAAACCTCGACTTGTAGAGTTTTGAAAGGTGTTCCATTGTTTCACATTTGCTTCCGATCATTTTTAAGTCTCGGTTTTGAGGCTTGTCGTTGTTCAGTGCACACATATAGTGTTGCCTTTCTCTTTTCTGGGTTGTTGGTTTCACCACCTAGGTGATATGAGTTCTTCTTACGTTAGGGGCATGGATACCAAAAGGATTGGTTCGAGTTTGAAAACCTTTTTCTTAAAAAATATTGAATCTCTGGGATTCATCTTTTTATTACTTCCACTCTCGGCCATTCGTTTTTGGTTTCCTTGTTACCTCTTGGTATTCTTTCCTTCTTCACTGGTGGCATCTTAACCTTGACATCGTTGTCTTGGTTATCTGTTGGTTAGCATTGGGAACTATTTTCCTTTGCTTCGTTTTGGTGACCCTTAGGTGGTCGTTCTTGTGAGTTGAGGTCTTGTACTCTTAGTGAATTGATCGGGTGGTTTTGTAGCTTATAGTGCAAGTGTTAGTGATTGATTTATCCTGTTGGTGACTTATTGACTTGTTGGAAATAACATTGAGGTTTTCGCATAGTGAGATGATGGGGTGATCCCATCCTTGAGGTACAGACTTACTCTAGGAGAGGGATGAGATTTGTTATATATATACATTGTATATATATATATATATATATATATATATATATATATATTGATGATGGTGTTGTTAGTACGCAAGGACGTGGGTGTTTTCCTTCCTGTGTTACCGGAGTGTAGGATTTGAGCCTTCCTTGGTACTATTGGTGGATTTTGTTTCCTTGTGGATATTAGAGGTGAGTGTGATCTCCTCGGTTGGATCTTCTGAATTGTGTTGTGAGTAATTTGGTGATTTGTTAGACTGGACCTTAGTATCGTGTACCTAGTGTACGTTGGTGAGAGTAGTGTAGACTACTGGTGTTGGGTACTTGGAGTACGAGTCTTAGAGACTCATGTTGTGTATTTATATATATATATATGTGTGTATATATATATTCCCTATATACTTATGTATACTCGTGTACGATAGTATATGAGCGTGTGACTTGGGTTTGCGTGGATGGGACTAGTTGGGCTATTTACATCTTATTAGACGGTTTAGCTTTACCTAAACTATTAGAGGATGTGGTAGTTAGAGTATTCTTTCCCACTGAGCTTATTTGCTCACAGGGGTATTTCACTTGCCCCCTAGTATTCACACGCCAGGTTGCAGGAAATATACGGCTATGAGCAGGATGCAGTGCAACGGCAGCTTTCTTTTGTCTCCTTGTTACAGGTTTTGGAGTTGCGTTGGGTGATGCGGTTACGGTTGCAGCACGACTGGGTTTGGGGACGATAGGTATCCACTTTCAGTTTATCTACCCATTGTTATGGGATTATTATGTATTCTCTTTTGGGAGCCAGTCTGTTGGCATATCCCTGTTAATGTATCCTTTAGTTCCTGTATTTATTCTTTCTGATGGTTATTGTATCTATTCTGCACAGCTAGGTGTTTTTCTGTATTTTTATTCGAGCACTTGTGGCTCTGTTGATATTAGAGGGTTTGGAGGGGTTTTGGTTTCTTTCCACTACCTCGGCCCTATTAGGATTGATGAATGTGGGGCTTGGAAGCCATTGTGATTATTGAATTGCTATTGGCAGGTTCTTGTGTTGTGGTTGTTGTCCGGATGTTCCATTTACAAACGGAACTCTGCCGGATTTTCGTTAGATTCCGCTGCTTAGTTTATTATCCATTTGGGTATGAAATATACCATATCTATCATTAACCCATATGTTTTCACGGTTAATGATGTCTTAGTTGGTCATTCATATTAAGGATCACATCTTGGATTCCTTGGATGTCCCTGTTCGGGAGTCTTAGGAATTTAGGAGAGTGTCAGTTGGTATTGGAGGATGTTAGTGAGTTTCTAGCATTCTACTTGACATGGAGTATATTTTTATTGTTATTCCATGTGTCTCTTCGTTGTTGTTGACTCTAGTAGTCGCTTGACTAGCGTCATCCCTTGGAGATTCGCTGATTCTCTAGATTTGAGTTTCGGGAATCTTAGGGGCGTGACAGCGTGGTATCAGATCATTTTACCCTTTCGTGGGTATTTGATGATTGAATGTCATTGGTTCTCGTTTCTTTTTACTTCCGCATTCACTCCCTTAGCTCTTAGGCTCGGGTTTCGGAGTCCTAGGAATTTGGGGCGTGACACCTTGTTTGGTTGGCACTTAAATGGAATAATCCATTATTCTTGGTCTTCCACTTGACAAGACTTTTTCTCAACCATTGGATGGTTTGTTAATTCCCATCTTTATTCTAAGCCCTTGGATGATAAGGCCTTGTTTGGCAAAATAATGAGTTTTGTGATTGTGTAATAAGTCTTCCACTTGGCAAGACTTATTCCTAGCCCTTGGATTCATTCTTTTCTTTCCTAGCTTCATTTTGGACCCTTGGATTTGAGTAGGGTTAGTGGAGAATCTCTACACTTATGAGTTTCTCTCATTGCAAGACTTCTCTCATACACCACAAATATCTCTCTATCTCTCACACGGTTCTTTCTCTCTTGTTCTCCCTCATTTCACTCCTTCTTCTTCTTCTTGTCAAATTCTCTCTTCCTTAGGATGAGAATTTGAATAAGGTTTGTGCATGAAAGTGGATGTTGGTGCTCCAAGCTTTCTTTTGAGCCAAATCTTGGTAAGTAAATTCTACTCCTTTGGAATTTCTAGTTTCAAACCCTAGCTTCTATTATTGGATTCTTGTCTTCAATTTTTGATTTATGGAGTTGTCTACTTATAACTCTTTCTTGAAACTCCATTGAAGCTTAGCTATCGGTTGGGTAGAGCTTAGTGTTGGCTTTGGAGGAGGTTGGGTGGATTCGAATCACTCTTGGTGGCATTACTTGTTCTTGCTTGCTCTTGCTTGGAATTGAGGTAGGGGAAAACGATTGTCTTTGTCTTAGTAAGAGGGTGTGTGCATCTAAGTGTCTATATGCCGTATATATATATACGAGTTGGTTTTGGTAACTTAGACCATGATTTAGGCCCTTGATAATATGATTTTAAATGTGATAAGAATTAATGTTGTGGTTTATTTATCATAATTGTAATATTATGAGTATGTGAAAAGTTTGACATGATATATTGCCTATAGAGAAAAACATATATTATGATGGAGTACGGTTGATGAAAAAAAAAATCGTATGTGCATATTGAGTACGTCATGTAATGTCAAATTTATGGTGTTGGAATAAGCGGGTGGTTTAGTGATGTGTTGGTAGTTGGGTTCGGATCAAAGCAACAGCTGGCCAGGAGGTATCACGCCTACGGAACTAAAAAGCCGGCAAATGTGAATTTGGAGTCCGGGTAGAGGCTCATGTTCTTGACTACAGTGTAGTCATGGCGTACGGAGTTACAAGTTGGGCTCTCGTACAACCGCCTTCCCTGTTAAAGTGATAGAGAGAAAAATCACTTGGGAAGGGTCGGTGCGGTATTCTACAATTACTTGTTGAGCTTGTATCCTCGAAAGTAATTGGACAGAGTATGTATCCGTTAACCTGAGTTGGGCGTCGTGTGTCTCGTGGGGTGTGTCGGGTCATGGTGCATTTAGATTATCATATATATATATATGTGATTATGATGTTATTATGAAAGCATGTTATAATTGTAGAGAATTGTGTTGTGAGCATGTTGGGGAAACTTAATTGTGGGGTTCGAAGGGGTTCCGGATTGGCGTGAGAGCCATGTGGGACAAAAGACTGACCTAAGAGTAGCTGCATGTACCATGGGTGGGTTGTACTACTCGGACTACCGAGATCGAGGCAATGACGCTTCCTCTACTGGGCTAGTGAGCTCACCCCACGCCTTATATGTTTTTCAGGTGATGACCCCGTCGGGAGAATTCCGTAGTCTCTCCATGGACGTGTGGATGTATGTCCGTCCTTTTGTGCGTGGGAGGCGGACCACACTTTATTTTGTTGGGAATTAGGTCGATAAATATATTCCTTTTTCCCTTGTAAACCAAACTTGTTGAAATATATTATTTTGATCCGGCTAGCATGTTAGCCGAGGTGGTATAGTCCATGTTTATCCCTTGGAGCGCTATGCGCGGGGATTGTATTCTTTTGGTGCACTTCGGTGCCGGATTGTGTAATTTGAACAACTATAACATGTTTCGCCTTAGAGCGTTTAAATGTCACTCTTGAATATTTTACTTGGAGTTATGAATGTGAATTGGATGATTTGCCATGAAATGTGAGTATTAGGTGTTTAGCCGAAAACGGCATTTTTCTAGGTTTTCAAAATAACCCTTTTCGATTTGAATAGAAAAACCCGTTTTCGCCTACCCCCGTAACCCCGGTAAAATTTCCTTGTTTTTAGAAATGGATTTAATTAAATTCATTATCTTAGAGATTCAAACTTTAGAAACCGGCGGTAGTTAAAAACGGAGACCGGGGGCAAGACGGAAGATTTTATGAAAACTTACAAAAATCATTTTTTTTGCTAAGTTTACGTTTTTCGCGTTTCCCGAGGTCTCGGAAACTATTTTTGGGTTCCGCCAAGGAAAAACTCACTTTTCAAATATTTATGATTTTTCGGGACCGACGGCGCGAAAAACAAAGTCATATCGCAAAATCTCGCGTTTTTGCATTTTTTAACTTTAAGCAAATGCAGATTTTGGCAGAGGCTCAGCTATCCCATACTTAGAAAATTTTACAGATTTTCAACTTTGCCAAAAAAATCTCATTTTTTGGCTTTGGACATGCCAGCCGCAGCAGGCCGCGCATGGCTGCTGTGCGCGCGCGCGGTGCGCTGTAGCGCGCAGGGCTGCACGCGGCATGGCATGCCATGGCCTGCTGCAGCGGCATGAAATGTCCGATGTTCAAAAAATCGTATTTTCCTCCTCGCATCTCGGAATGGACCCCCGTTTGTTTCTATGGGTTGTCCTACGTCCAAATTATCGGGATAAAATTTGAAAGGACCAGTTTAACCCTGAAATGACTGTTTTACCCTTAGTGAAAGAGGGGTACTTCAACTTTAGTTTTAAGTCGGTGTTGTCTGACGTCACTTTTGAAAATTCATATCTCCTTTCTCGTGGCTTCAAATTAGGTCCCGTTTGTTCGTATTCCTAGTTTTAGGTACAAATTTTGTATTTGTAGTTGGAAATTATTATTTTACCCCTGATTTGACCATTTTACCCTTGGGTGAACATGGTGGGTCAGAATGTTTCGATCAAGGTACCGAGTGTTTCGGTTTGCCTCCTTTTCGATCCCGTGTGATCTTTTTGACATCTTTGAGATGTTTTATGTCTATTTTACCCTTGTATGTGTATTTTATGACTGAAATGGATTTTATTTCATTTTTATTTCTTCCGCATTCACTCCCTTAGCTCTTAGGCTTGGGTTTTGGAGTCCTAGGAAATTAGGGGCGTGACAATATTTGTTTCAAAAATTAAATATTTTTAAGATTTTAAAATACATTAAACGGACAAAAGAGTCTTTCTAATCATTAAAAGATGTAATAATGACATTTCAGAGTTAAAGTTAAGATTCATAAGTATATTTGGATAGTGGTATAGGTGCTACATTTGGATGTAGAAATATTGTATTGGACATAGATTTTGCTGCAGTTGGTATTATTGATGGTACATAACGGTGCTGCATTTGGTTAAATTAATGTTGCATTTGGCTGTAGCAATGTTGCAAGGGTTGAATCCTTAAATTAAAAAGTAATATAGGGTATTGATAGGGTTACACTATCTTACCTCCAAACTTTGAAACAAATATATAGTTTTTATCTAAATTTGTAAACAAACATATAAAATTCTAAAACATATATATTAAATTTTGAAAAAAATTCCAAATTCGAAAATAAATATAAAATTTGAAAAAAATAAATAAAATTCGTAAACAAATATATAAAATCTGAAAATAAATATAAAATTAAAAAAAAACATATAAAATTCAAATATAATATATAAAAATTGAAAAAATATATATAAAATTTGAAAAAAATATAAATTCAAAATATCTATATAAAGATTGAAAAAAAAAACATATAAAATTCGAATGCACGAATTGTATCTAAAATCACAAGATTAATGAATAATAAATTTTTATAACTATATCAGAACTATTAGGAATATATCAAATTAGAAAGACTTGGAGAAATCAAATGAAAGAAACTTATAGGTAAATTTTGAAAGAAAAATATAAATTTTGAAAACAAATATAAATTTTGGAAAATATATATAAAATTCGGGAAAAAATATAAATTTCTAAAAAAAATATACACTTGTGTTTTTTGTACTTCTATTTGCACAGCTATTTGCCTACTACAACCTTGTTTTTTTTCTCATTTTGAATTACGGAATACAAAACAATTATTTGCCTAGTATACGATATTTTTCATTTTAATATGATATTTTTGAAATATATATATATTTTTTCAAAATTTATATATTTTTTCGAAATTTATATATATTTATATTTGTTTTTTCAAATTTTTTATATTTTTTACGAATTTTATATGTTTTTTTTTTAATTTCATAATAATTTTCGAATTTTATAATGTTTTTTTAAATTTAATATATATATATATATATTGAATTTTATATGTTTTTTTTAATCTTATATTTATTTTTTAATTTTATAATTTTTTTCAAAATTTAATATATATTGGTTTCGAATTTTATATGTTTTTTTCAAACTTTATATAGATATTTTGAATTTATATTTTTTTCAAATTATATATATATTTTCAATTTTTATATATTATTTTTGAATTTTATATATTTTTTACGAATTTTATATGTTTGTTTTTAATTTTATATTTATTTTCAAATTTTATATATTTATTTATGTATTTTATATTTTTTTCGAATTTTATATTTATTTTCGAATTTTGAATTTTTTTCGAAATTTAATATATATGTTTTAGAATTTTATATGTTTGTTTATAAATTTATTTATTTTTATATATTTGTTTCAAATTTTAAATGTTTTTAAGATTTGAAAATACATTAAACGGACAAAAAAATCTTTTTAATCTTGTAAAAGAGGTAATAATGATATTTCAGAGGTTAAAACTAAGATTCATAAGTATATTTGGATATGGGTATATGTGCTACATTTGGATGTAGATATGTTGCATTTGACATATATTATATTTTGCTACATATATTACAATCAACTGTTTTTACTTTGTTTGCTGCAATTGGTATTACTGATGGTACAATTGAAAGTATAATTGTTGCATTTAAGTTTTTAATACAACTACTTAACTTATTTTAGGGAATATGATTGGATGTAAACTGTTATTATCAATACAATCAATCAGAAAGTTGTGAGTATTTGTATCTAATGAAAAAAAAAAGAGTAGAATTTTGAAAGTTTCTTCCATTCGGAAAGGAAAATGGAAAAAAAATTCAAAATCCTAACTCGTTGATTTATTTACAAGAATTTTCAAATTCCTTAGTCAGGAAAGAAGAGTGCTTTCCAATTTGGATAAAGAAACCTAAATAACAGTTGTATACTTCCTAGAGTCCTTGATTTTCGAGGGAAAAAAAAAAAAAAAGATTGCCTGCACCAGCAGACTGGTAGGGTCCTTCACTCAATGCTTTGCATCTTCTTCTTCACAGAACTTGGAATACTGATCAGAGTCCATTAAGGACTTCACTTCATCATTGTTGCTCATGTCCACCTTTATCATCCATCCACTTTCATATGGACTCGAATTTACCTGAATCAATCAAGAAAGTACATTTAAAATGCAAAAAAACACAACAAGAACAAAGTAGGGAAAAAAGAAGCAATGTTCGTGAATAAGAACATCAACATGACAGATTTCAGTTAATGCAAAATCAATAAAATTGATCATATTTCGATACTGATGTAACCAGAAATCGTTTTGTATGAGAAATGACACATTACATTATTCCGAGAAGCAAAAACACGAAGGATTAGAGGACTCACCAGATCAGGGAAGTCGTCGAGCTCTTCATTGATTTGGACGACTTTCCCGGAAACAGGGGAGTTGATATCACTACTAGCCTTAACACTTTCAACCGAAGCAAAACTGGCTCCCTTTGTTACAACAACCCCAACTTCTGGTAGTTCAATGTATACAACCTTTCTTTCTTTAGAACCCTAAAAAAATTTGGGGTTTTTGCTCCTTTCTCTCTTTAGAACCCTAAAAAAAATTGAAGGGAAGAAGATAAAGATCCCTTCCTGGAATATAATTCCTCACAGCCGGATTCTTCCTCACAAAGTAAATTTGGGGCTTTTGCTCCTTCGTTGCTTTAGAACCCTAAAGAAATTGAAGAGAAGAAGATATAGATAAAAGGAATAGAATCAAAAAGTCGATTAAGTTCCCAAATACTGTTCCAAATTTCAGATCTCAAACTGTTCGAAAATTTTCAAATTCGTTCAAAAATTTCAAATTCGGCAACTGTAACATATTTGGAGTTACTGTTTATGTGTGTAAATTGGTGTGTATAACTGTGTGAAATTCAAACAGCTGGGGACCACTTATCTTGCCACATAGGCGCTACCTCAGCGACTTGTGACTGGTAGTGAGAGAATGAATGAAGAGGATCCTAATCCCAGTGGCAATAGGATGATGACTTCCCATCACTGCCCTAGACTTGAAAAACGAAATATGGTTTGGTGAAGTTATATATATATATATATATATATGTAGGGTGTATATAAATGGAAGGGTAATTTGCATTGACACCCCCTGAGGTTAGGGTCAATGCCAATCAGATTGTGATCAACGTTGTTTTGGCACTCATACCCCCTGAGGTTTCAATTTCGTTGCAATGACACCCCCTGGGCTGGTGAAATGACTAGAATGCCCCTTTAATTATTTCACTTATTACATTAGGGTAATATATAAAGTGTGAAATTACCCATATACCAAAACACTTCACCCCTCTAAAATTACTAATTATATTTCCACCCCTTATTACAAAATATATATATATATATTACGAGAATTATAATTTTATTTTTTTTTCTTTATTATATAATTTGTATATATAATTACGAAAATTAAAATTATGAAAATATATATAATTTGTAAAAAATATATAAATTTTGAAAAAACATATAAAATTCAAAAAACTATATAAAATTTGAAACAATATATAAAATTAAAAAATATATATAAAATTCGAAAGAAATATATAAAATTCGTAAACAATATATAAAATTCGAAAAAATATATAAAATTCAAATATATATATATATATATATATATATATATATATAAAGTGTGATTGAAGTTCAAGTGGACAAGCCTCAGAGACATTAGCCAAGGTAACGGATCATCTCCAGTTCTCTGTAGAGCTATTTTAATGGTCACGATGGCGACACATGCCCCACGATGGTGACCGAAATCGGAATTGAACCGATAATTTATTAAAATATTTTAATCAAAATTAAATATATTAATATTTGGATCAAAATTAACGCTTCGGTTCCTGTTCTCATTTTTAAAGAACCGGAAGTAATTTTTTATTTGGATCAAAATTAACGGTTCGGTTCCGATACTTTTGATTCTTTAAAAATGAGAACCGAAACCGAACCGTTAATTTTGATTCAAATATTAATATATTCACGATGCGGTTCGCTTTTGATTCCGACCGAAACCGGAATCGAACCGATACTTTATGTTCTTTAAAAATGAGAACCGGAACCGAAGCGTTAATTTTGATCCAAATATTAATATATTTAATTTTGATTAAAATATTTTAATAAAGTATCGGTTCGAATCCGATTTCGGTCACCATCGTGGGGCATGTGTCGCCATCGTGGCCATTAATATAGCTCTGCAGAGAGCTGGAGATGATCTGTTACCTTGACTAATGACTCTGAAACTTGTCCACTTAAACTTCAATCACACTTCATATATATATATTTGAATTTTATATATTTTTTAGAATTTTATATATTTTTCAAATTTTATATATTGTTTACGAATTTTATATATTTCTTTCAAATTTTATATGTTTTTTTTTAATTTTTTACAAATTATATATATATATATATATTCGTAATTTAAATTTTCGTAATTATATATACAAATTATATTATAAAGAAAAAATATTAAATTGTAATTTTCGTAATATATATATATATATATATATATATATATATATTTTAATAAGAGGTGGAAGTGTAATTAGTAATTTCAGAGGGGTGAAGTGTTTGGGCATATGAGTAATTTCATATTTTATATATTACCCTAATGTAATAAGTGAAACAATTAAAGGAGCATTCTAGTCATTTCACGAGCCTAGGGGGTGTCATTGTAATGAAATTGAAACCTCAGGGGGTGTGAGTGCCAAAAAAACATTGACCATAATCTGATTGCCATTGACCCTAACCTCAGGGGGGTGTCAATGCAAATTACCCTAAAAGGAATGTAGTCTCTTCTTTTTTATCTAACATAATTTCTTTCCATTATTTCCACCAAGACCTCCATGTCAAAGCTCACCGAAACCACTTATCATCTCACTACTGCGAAGGTAATCCCATTTTCTTGATTTAATTTTATTTTCTCTCTTCACTCTTTCATGGCTGCTCTTGCTAGCTTTTCCTTTGTTTCCCTAGTTGTTGCTACATGTTTTGTTTTACCTTTAATAAATTTGATTAAAGGGAAGAAGAAGGAGACTGCTTCGAATCGTGGGACCGATGAGGACACTCCTACCTTTTGAAGCGGGTCATAAGTTAAATCGCCACTCCTAAGACCAAACCGGATACACCGACACGACGTTCGAGACACCAGTTCAATTCTGTCCCGAACATGTTCACACCCGAAAGTGGGGTGCACCACCAAAAGTTGCCTGAATCAACTTCCGATTAAACCAAAATGACCGCCTTAATGACCTATTTGACATAGTCAAAACCCGTTAGCAACCAATTAATGAAATGGAACAAATCTTTAAAAAGTCAATGAAAATTCCTTACCTAAAAACTGAAATTCTCGACAAACCGCTCAATGGAATGGCACCAAATTTTAGTATGTCATGCTCATCGGCGAAGGAAACGAATCCTCAAAATTTTGTGACGATCTAACAGCAGACAACCACCTAAACGGAGCTGGAACCTTCGACCGAACTGCTCCACGCGCGACTACGACCGAAAAATCGGAAGTGACAGATCACATGATGTCACAAGCTGAAACAAAACAAAACAAAAAAAATAAATCGTAAAAATGAGAAAATAACGGGACAAAATGTTATATTACAGGCGAAAACGTTGCAGGAGGAAAAAGAAAAATCACACTTTGAAACCATTTGATGACTTTATCAAAGCTCGCACCATCCAATTTTGGTCGGCGGGCTTCGTATTCGGGCGCCGGTACTGTGCTGTTTCGGACTGTTCGGTAACGTATACAATAGGTGGGAAACTTTATTTCTCACTCCGCATTATTGAAGTAGTTTAGGGGTGCAAAACCCTTATTTAATTTATTATATATATATTAAATTGCTAGTTTAAATATCTATAAATTGTTTAGGATCAGAATGGGACTTAGGAATTAATTTAAGAAAATTTATTAAATTATTCCTATATGATTAAATAATATTCTTATTTAAATTAAATAAGAATGGACGACTTAGAAACCCTTACGAATTTAAATGGGTTATTAGAGATTCGAAAAGCTTAGACGATGTGCTAGGATTCTTTTTGGAATACGTGAAATAATTGTTTAAATTATTTTAAAAAGGCATGTTAATTGAAATTGAAATATTTTCTAAAGAATTAAAGAAAATATATTTTTCGGAGAACATGAACGGTATATGAAATTATTTTCATATGATTTAATTACTTTATTGCATTTTAAAGCATGAAAAGAGATTTGAGATTTATATTGATATTACCATGTGGTTATTTTCATAAATATGGTGCATTACATATTTATGTTGGATATGATTCGATTGTACACCATGTCGTGTGAGCACATGGGTGTTGGTGCATGTAGTGCACGGTTTCACCATTTGCAGAGAAAAGTCATTTGGTGTGGTCTACTTCATTTGCATGTGGTGCATGAGTAGGATTGTGTTTGGATCGTCGAAACAACTGGCCAGGGGGTGCTTCTTGCTCCCACAGAACTAAAAAGCTGAGAAACGCAGACAATAGGGGGAGGACACATCGTCCAAGGCCCTATGTGCACGGTAGCTCGTGGAGCACGTCTTCCCGATTAAAAGTGTAAGTGTCAAAAGCACTTGGGATGTACGGTTCGATGAGTCCACATTCCCTAGTGAGCCTGCAGACTTAGGGGAATGGTGGAGAATGATCCAGGACCCTTTGGTAGGGTGTGTTTTTGTGTGTGTGTACCACAGGCGGTCTGTGAGTACGGTGCGTTGCATATCATCATGTGATTTATTGATATGTATATATATATATGTTGGAGCATGATTATTTATGAATATGCAAAATGAATTCATTTTATAAATGCTCAGTTGAAAGTGATAAATGTGAAAACGGGAATTAAAAGCAGTAATTATTAAAGTATAAACGAGGCGTATATCCTTATACTTGTGTTGTATACCTTGTGCTCGTAGGGGAGGTTATATATTGGCATAGTGATCTATGTGGCTAGTTGAGGCTAGTGGTGGACCGTAGGCTTGACTTTGAGTTGAGGCCTTAGAGATTGTGGTTAGTAGCCTCAGAGATGTGGTTAGTAGTCTTGTGGTTGTGATTAGTTGAAGTTAGAGATGGATTGTAGAATTGAGGTTGAGTTGAGGCTTTAGAGAGGACTGTCAATTGTTTTGTGGTTGTAGTTAGTTGTGTGATATCTTTAGAGATTTGAGGTCAGTGATTGACTTAGTGTCAATCGTGATTGAGGTATTAGATAAGGCGGTTGATGTGATTGTGGTCTTAGTGGATGTGGTAGTATAGACCTTTAAGTGTTTTCATTCTTTTGAGGAATGGGTAAAGGTTATGATCGAAGTGATTTCATTAAGTACTTGGAGTACTGTAGGGTTGTTCCTCATGCTTAGTTCATTCCCCTAAGCATTCCTTTTACTGTGTTTTATACGCTAGTACGTAGTCGTTGACTTGTACGTCATTCCTTGAGTCGTTGGTTACGGTGTGGTGCCGAACCTCTTCCTTGTGGTGTCATTTGAGTTGGTGGAGTTGGAACGGATATTTGTCTTCCGTGAGTCCAACGTGTTGTTCGTCCTTTCTTTGTTCTCTCCGACATTATAGAAATCCGTGGAGTTATGTTCCCTCTTGTTTGGTTGTCATTTCGAAAACGGTGTTTTCTAATGTTTTTAAATAAACTCTTTGTATTTAAAAGGAAAAACCCGTTTTCGCCTACCCCCGTAGGAATAAAAAGTTTTGACACTTTATAAAATGATCTTGGGATCTTCTTTAAAATGATTTCAACTTTAAAAGCCGGTGATGGCAAATTGACGGAGACCGGGGGCAAGACGGTCATTTTTATTGTGTGATTTTCTAAAAGAAAACTATCTTGTCACTTGTCTCGAGATTCTGAGATTTTGAGACTCCTTTCTCAAAATCTCGACTTGTAGTATTTTGAAAGGTGGTTTCTTGTTTCACCTTTTCTTCGGATCGTTCTACGTCTCGGTTATGAGGCTTGGTGTCGTTCAGTGCACACATATAGTATTGCCTCTCACTTCTTCTTGGTTGTTGGTATCACCACCTAGGTGATATGAGTTTTTCTTACGTTAGGGGCATGGATACCAAAAGGATTGGTTCGAGTTTGAAAACCTTTTTCTTAAAAAACTATTGAATCCCTGGGATTCCTCATTTTTATAACCTTCACGCTCGGCCATTCATTTTCGGTTTCCTTGTTCGGTTGTGTCCTTGTTCACTGGTGGTATCTTAACCTTGACATCGTGGTCTTAGTTATCTGTTGGTTAGCATTGGGAACTCTTTTCCTTTGCTTCGTTTTGGTGACCCTTAAGTGGTCGTTCTTGTGAGTTGAGGTCTTGTACTCTTAGTGAATTGATCGGGTGGCTTTGTAGCTTATAGTGCAAGTGTTAGTGATTGATTTATCCCGTTGGTGACTTATTGACTTGTTGGAGATAGCATTGAGGTTTTCCCATAGTGAGATGATGGGGTGATCCCATCCTTGAGGTACAGAATTACTCTAAGAGAGGGATGAGATTTGTTATATATATATATTGTATATATATATAAATATATATATATTGATGACGATTGTGTTAGTACGCAAGGACGTGGGTGTTTTCCTTCCTGTGTTATCGGGGTGTAGGATTTGAGCCTTCCTTGGTACTATTGGTGGATTTTGTTTCCTTGTGGATATTAGAGGTGAGTGTGATCTCCTCGGTTGGATCTTCTGAATTGTGTTGTGAGTAATTTGGTGATTTGTTAGACTGGACCTTAGTATCGTATACCTAGTGTACGTTGGTGAGAGTAGTGTAGACTACTGGTGTTGGGTACTAGGAGTACGAGTTTTAGAGACTTATGTTGTGTATTTATATATATATATGTGTATATATATATATATATATATTCCCTATATACTTATGTATACTCGTTTACGATAATATATGAGCGTGTGACTTGGGTTTGCGTGGATGGGACTAGTTGGGCTATATTTATATCTTATTAGACGGTTTAGCTTTACCTAAACTATCAGAGGATGTGGTTGTTAGGATATCTTTTCCCACTGAGCTTATTTGCTCACGGAGGGAATTTCATTTGCCCCCCTGGTATTCCACGCCAGGTTGCAGGAATTATACGGCTATGGGCAGGATGCAGTGCAACGGCAGCTTCTTTTGTTTCCTTGTTACAGGTTTTGGAGTTGCGTTGGGTGATGCGGTTACGGTTGCAGCGCGACTGGGTTTGGGGACGGTAGTATTCTTCTTTCAGCTTCTTTACCCATTGTTATGGGATTATGATGTATTTCTTTTGGGAGTCAGTCTGTTGGCATATCCCTGTTGATGTATCTTTTACTTCCTGTATTTATTCTTTCAGGAGATTATTGTATTTATTCTGCACAGCTAGGTGCTTTACTGTATTTTTATTCGAGCATTTGTGGCTCTGTTAATGTTAGAGGGTTTGGAGGGGTTTTGGTTTCTTTCCACTACCTCGGCCCTATTAGGATTGATGAATGTGGGGCTTGGAAGCCATTGTGATTATTGAATTGCTTTGGGCAGGTTATTGTGTTGTGTTTGGTTGTCCGGATGTTCCATTTACAAACGAAACTCTGCCGGATTTTCGTTAGATTCCGCTGCTTAGTTTTGTTAATCATTTGGGTATGGAATATACCATTTCTATCATTAACCCATATGTTTTCATGGTTAATGATGTCTTAGTTGGTCATTCGTATTAAGGATCACATCTTGGATTCCTTGGATGTCCCAGTTCGGGAGTCTTAGGGATTTAGGAGCGTGTCTGTTGGTATCTGAGGATACTTTTGAGTTCTAGTATCCTATTTGGCATGGAGTATAGTTTTCATTGTTATTCCATGTATTTCCTTTGTTATTGTTGACTCTAGTAGTCGCTTGGTTTGCGTCACCCTTTAGGAGCGTGACAACATGGTATCTGGGCATTCATTGCAACCCCTTATGGGTGTTTGATGGCTGAATGTCTCTTGGTTTTCGTTTCTTTTTACTTCCGCAATCACTCCCTTAACTCTTAGGCTCGGGTTTCGGAGTCCTAGGAATTCGGGGCGTGACAGTCGGATTCTTCCTCACAAAGTAAATTTGGGGCTTTTGCTCCTTCGTTGCTTTAGAACCCTAAAGAAATTGAAGGGAAGAAGATATAGATAAAAGGAATAGAATCAAAAAGTCGATTAAGTTCCCAAATACTGTTCCAAATTTCAGATCTCAAACTGTTCGAAAATTTTCAAATTCGTTCAAAAATTTCAAATTCGGCAACTGTAACATATTTGGAGTTACTGTTTATGTGTGTAAATTGGTGTGTATAACTGTGTGAAATTCAAACAGCTGGGGACCACTTATCTTGCCACATAGGCGCTACCTCAGCGACTTGTGACTGGTAGTGAGAGAATGAATGAAGAGGATCCTAATCCCAGTGGCAATAGGATGATGACTTCCCATCACTGCCCTAGACTTGAAAAACGAAATATGGTTTGGTGAAGTTATATATATATATATATATATATATATATGTAGGGTGTATATAAAAGGAAGGGTAATTTGCATTGACACCCCCTGAGGTTAGGGTCAATGCCAATCAGATTGTGATCAACGTTGTTTTGGCACTCATACCCCCTGAGGTTTCAATTTCGTTGCAATGACACCCCCTGGGCTGGTGAAATGACTAGAATGCCCCTTTAATTATTTCACTTATTACATTAGGGTAATATATAAAGTGTGAAATTACCCATATACCAAAACACTTCACCCCTCTAAAATTACTAATTATATTTCCACCCTTTATTACAAAATATATATATATATATATTACGAAAATTACAATTTTATTTTTTTTTCTTTATAATATAATTTGTATATATAATTACGAAAATTAAAATTATGAAAATATATATAATTTGTAAAAAATATATAAATTTTGAAAATACATATAAAATTCAAAAAACTATATAAAATTTGAAACAATATATAAAATTAAAAAATATATATAAAATTCGAAAGAAATATATAAAATTCGTAAACAATATATAAAATTCGAAAAAATATATAAAATTCAAATATATATATATATATATATATATATATATATATAAAGTGTGATTGAAGTTCAAGTAGACAAGCCTCAGAGACATTAGCCAAGGTAACGGATCATCTCCAGTTCTCTGTAGAGCTATTTTAATGGTCACGATGGCGACACATGCCCCACGATGGTGACCGAAATCGGAATTGAACCGATAATTTATTAAAATATTTTAATCAAAATTAAATATATTAATATTTGGATCAAAATTAACGCTTCGGTTCCGGTTCTCATTTTTAAAGAACCGGAAGTAATTTTTTATTTGGATCAAAATTAACGGTTCGGT
Organism: Cornus suecica; assembly: GCA_963922005.1. NCBI lineage: Eukaryota > Viridiplantae > Streptophyta > Magnoliopsida > Cornales > Cornaceae > Cornus > Cornus suecica. The sequence continues at coordinate 46,577,610 of OY998242.1, forward strand.
TCCGATACTTTTGATTCTTTAAAAATGAGAACCGGAACCGAACCGTTAATTTTGATTCAAATATTAATATATTCACGATGCGGTTCGCTTTTGATTCCGACCGAAACCGGAATCGAACCGATACTTTATGTTCTTTAAAAATGAGAACCGGAACCGAAGCGTTAATTTTGATCAAAATATTAATATATTTAATTTTGATTAAAATATTTTAATAAAGTATCGGTTCGAATCCGATTTCGGTCACCATCGTGGGGCATGTGTCGCCATCGTGGCCATTAATATAGCTCTGCAGAGAGCTGGAGAGGATCTGTTACCTTGACTAATGACTCTGAAACTTGTCCACTTAAACTTCAATCACACTTCATATATATATATTTGAATTTTATATATTTTTTAGAATTTTATATATTTTTCAAATTTTATATATTGTTTACGAATTTTATATATTTCTTTCAAATTTTATATGTTTTTTTTTAATTTTTTACAAATTATATATATATATATATATTCGTAATTTAAATTTTCGTAATTATATATACAAATTATATTATAAAGAAAAAAAATTAAATTGTAATTTTCGTAATATATATATATATATATATATATATATATTTTTTAATAAGAGGTGGAAGTGTAATTAGTAATTTCAGAGGGGTGAAGTGTTTGGGCATATGAGTAATTTCATATTTTATATATTACCCTAATGTAATAAGTGAAACAATTAAAGGAGCATTCTAGTCATTTCACGAGCCTAGGGGGTGTCATTGTAATGAAATTGAAACCTCAGGGGGTGTGAGTGCCAAAAAAACATTGACCACAATCTGATTGCCATTGACCCTAACCTCAGGGGGGTGTCAATGCAAATTACCCTAAAAGGAATGTAGTCTCTTCTTTTTTATCTAACATAATTTCTTTCCATTATTTCCACCAAGACCTCCATGTCAAAGCTCACCGAAACCACTTATCATCTCACCACTGCGAAGGTAATCCCATTTTTTTGATTTAATTTTATTTTCTCTCTTCACTCTTTCATGGCTGCTCTTGCTAGCTTTTCCTTTGTTTCCTTAGTTGTTGCTACATGTTTTGTTTTACCTTTAATAAATTTGATTAAAGGGAAGAAGAAGGAGACTGCTTCGAATCGTGGGACCGATGAGGACACTCCTACCTTTTGAAGCGGGTCATAAGTTAAATCGCCACTCCTAAGACCAAACCGGATACACCGACACGACGTTATAGACACCAGTTCAATTCTGTCCCGAACATGTTCACACCCGAAAGTGGGGTGCACCACCAAAAGTTGCCTGAATCAACTTCCGATTAAACCAAAATGACCGCCTTAATGACCTATTTGACATAGTCAAAACCCGTTAGCAACCAATTAATGAAATGGAACAAATCTTTAAAAAGTCAATGAAAATTCCTTACCTAAAAACTGAAATTCTCGACAAACCGCTCAATGGAATGGCACCAAATTTTAGTATGTCATGCTCATCGGCGAAGGAAACGAATCCTCAAAATTTTGTGACGATCTAACAACAGACAACCACCTAAACGGAGCTGGAACCTTCGACCGAACTGCTCCACGCGCGACTACGACCGAAAAATCGGAAGTGACAGATCACATGATGTCACAAGCTGAAACAAAACAAAAAAAAAAAAATAAATCGTAAAAATGAGAAAATAACAGGACAAAATGTTATATTACAGGCGAAAACGTTGCAGGAGGAAAAAGAAAAATCACACTTTGAAACCATTTTATGACTTTATCAAAGCTCGCACCATCCAATTTTAATACCAATGGGAAAATAATCCTCTCCTTTTTGCCTCTCACTGGCTTAAGTGCCAGATCGGTGAAAATGAGAAAGTTACCACAGGGACAAAAAGGGCATTTCACAGCAATTGATATTTATCTTGTATATATACAGACTTATATACACATTTACACTTATACACTTATATATATAGATTGATATACACATATACATATATTTAGCTGTCGTGTATATATGGCCTTGGTATACACATTTTCACTCTCCTCCGAAAGCCGAAATTAGGGTGCGCCAAATTCAAATGATTTGAATTTTTGAATCTATGTTCCAAATCTGAAAAATCCCTCCAAGCCCTCCAATTCCTGAAATATAAATAGCTATGATTTTTTATTTCGAAACAGACCACAGTTTTTTTTTTTGGGAGATTGATAGAGGGCGATTGAAGGTAATGGAAGGAGAGATTAGTCTACAAAGCTTACTGAATCTTGTTTGAGAGATTGATATCAGAGGGCGATTCAAGCGTGAAGAAGAGATTTGTCTCCGAAGAAGTTGAATTTGTGGATTTGAGGCGCGAAGAAGAGCTCAAATTAGGGATTTGAGAAACTGGAATTGGGGATTTGAGGCAGTAAACTGGAATTTGGTTTGTGCAATGTTTTATCTTATATTTTTCAATGGATTTAAGATTCAATTTATTTGATACTGTGTTTAGGTTGATGAAATTATGTTTTATTTTTTCAATTTAGGGCTAATATTGTGTTTAGTTTTACAAATTTATTTGATGGAATTAGACTGTGTTGCTTTATGAATTTATTTGATGGGATTAAAGTGTGTTGGTTTACAAATGTTGTTGCATATTTGATGGAAATTATTGTTGTAACCCTAACCCATGGGGCAACACCTGATGTATATTGTTGCTGCATATTATATCTGCATTCATATTAGATGGCCATTACAGTAATTTATTACTAAATATTTTGTTGTTGGGTTACTGCAAATGTCGTATGAGACATCTATATTTCATTAAAGATAAGTCTGTAAGGATATATGTGGAGCTTAATAAAACCCAATGCAATGTGTGAGTAAATTAGATAAGGTTGAGTTATTTTGGAGCTTACTATACTGATTCAACACAATTAGTACATGATGCAGTGGCAGTAATTTATTTAGGTATACTGAATTTTAATTGGTGGGAATAAATGTAAAAGAACATGACCAAAAGTATGATAACTGAGATGTGTGTATTTGTATATTTTGCTGAATGTATTTATAATTTTTGGTGGGGTTTAAATGTTTGGTTGGTTGTAAGCGATCGCGATCAGTATTGTACTGAATTCTTTGGGGATATTTTGATCAGGATACTGATTATAACTGATCCATATGGGGTCAGTTTTTTTTTTATCCATTTTAGGGTTTAGAATTGTTTCAGTTTATAATCAATATAGTTTTTTTTAGCCACTTCATTGTTATATTTAAGTGTAGTTAAAATTAGTAGAAGTAAATGATTCAGAATTGCATTAAATTGCAGTAAAGTATTTATGATGAATAGTTGCATTATTTTTAGTTAGGTGAATAGTTGCATTATGTTTATGATGTGCCATGTTGACTGCCTTTTAATTGAGCATACTAAATTGGGCCATTAGAGTTGAGTGAAAGTTCAGGCAGGTATTGCATTAAAGTGCAGTCAAGTAGTGGTGCTCCAAGTTAGCTGATGACCATATCCTGCACTTGTGGTCATCATTGTCATGATCCATTAAAGTGGTCTGTATAGTTTTTTTTGGGGGGGGGGGGGGGGGGGGGGTGTAACAGGGCAGAGTATTAATTGCACTTAATATTGAGTTGCAATTGTAAATTGAAGTATATTGCATATTCAGATAACTGAATATTCCACCTATCCGAATATTTCACCTTTAAGATATACTACATCTATACGAAATATGTTTCACATCTCATTAAAGTATGTTTAATGTAGAATTTGCGTGTTAGATGGCGGCTGAAGTGGTGACCGTTCTTGACAGTCTCCACAGTGATTCTGATGACCATGATTCACACATTGAGGGGGACAATAATGTGGACAGTTGGATACCTGAGGTTGGCATGCTTTATGATACAGAGCAAGATGCATACGATTTGTACAACAAATATGCATTGAAGCATGGGTTCAGCATACGGCGGGAGTACGGAAACCATAGCCGTGAAACCTCCAGGCTAACCTCCAGGCTATTTGTATGCGCGAAAGAGGGGGCTAGATCGAAGGACAAACGCAACTTCAAGACCAAGAAAGCACGGGCTAAAACGCGCACCGACTGTGGAGCGCGAATGGTGATCAACTACGACAAATGCAAAGAAACGTATTTTGTGAAGAAAACAGTTATTGTGCACAACCACCCGCTGATGCCCCAGGAGTGCAGCTATATGCTTCGTTTGCATAGGAAAATTAATAATGTTGATGCGGTTGATGTCGAAATTGCAGCAGATTCTGGAATAGCAGTACGCGAAGCCTTTGAGTTAAATGCCCGTATCGCCGGAGGCAGAGATTGTGTTGGATTCACTAAAGTTGACATCCAGAATCATATACGTACGAGACGGCAGCGCGATTTAGAAAGAGGTAAGGCCACGTGGCTAATTGAGTATTTTCAGAAACAAGCTTGCGAAGACCCGCATTTTCATCATTTTGTTTAATTGGACAACGATGAGATGATTACCAATGTTTTATGGGCAGATTCTAAGATGCTAAGTGACTACCATAATTTCGGTGATGTCGTGAGTTTTGATACGAGATACAAACTGGTTGATGGGAACCGTCCTTTCGGTGTTTTCGTTGGTCTAAACAACCACAGAGAGACCTGTATATTCGGTGCAACTTTGTTGTACGATGAGACTGCTGATTCCTTTATGTGGTTATTCAAAACATTCATGAGGGTGATGCAAAATAAAGCCCCGAAAACTATATTCACGGACCAAGACGCTGCCATGGCAAAGGCACTGGTGGGTGTAATGCCCGATACAACTCACCTACTTTGCACCTGGCACCTTCTCCAGAATGCGCAGAAGAATTTAGGCAACATTGTGCATGATGATGTTGGAATTAAAAGTGTCATATCAAGGTTAATGTACGAAGTTGAAGAGGTTACTGTATTTGATGTCGATTGGAATACTATGATTGAAGTTTACAAGGTCCAAAAAAATAAGTGGTTAGAAAACTTGTTTTCATTGAGAGGGAAATGGGCATTGTCATATATCAAACATGTGTGGACTGGAGGAATCCGTACGACTCAATTGAGCGAAAGCTTGAACGGGAGAATGAAGAAGTATTTAGCGAGACAATATAAACTCCCCGACTTCTTCCGCTACTATCAGAACTTGCTTCACGACGACCGCTATAAGGAATATGAAGCTCGTTATGGTCTTATCGAGAAACTCCCTTGGTTAAAGCACCCCTGCCCAATTCTTTATCATGTTGGTAAATTATACACTGCAAGGATCCTTGCTTTATTTCAGGAACACCTCCTACGTGCTGGATTGGAAGAGAAACTCATACGATCTATCGAGTTTGTGGCTGGTATGTGGTTATACGAGGTTGGGTTACACGGCGATGTTGTACCCCGTCGAGTGACCAGGAGTGATGATGATGAATTGGTTTGTACATGCAAAAAATTTGAAAGGGTTGGGATCTTGTGCAGCCACATATTGAAGGTACTGAAAGACGTAATGCATGCGAATGAAATTCCAACACGATATATTCTGAAATGGTGGAGCATTAACGCAACAGAGGCTTTTCCAGAAACTGCACATTCCAATGATATAACGGCAGACCCAATTTTGGAAATGCGGCGACGGCATAGGGCTATGTGTCGTTACATGAATCAGATATCCTCAATAGCTAGCTGTAGCGAAGATGGATATCAAAAAATAATGATTCAGTTGCGGAAGCTGAAATCTGTTGCCGAGGGCTGTGTTCCAGCAACAAGTTCAAATATCATAAATTCATTAAATTCTTACAACAGGAGGCCTACGGTTATTTTGGACGACGATAGGCAGAACCTAGACAGTTCAAGTAACACAGCAAAGGGATTTGCGAAGAAGGACATTTCAAAAGGGCAAAGACGACGACATATAGGAAGCATGGAGAAAGCAACAACAACTCAGAAAAAAAAGGAATTTCGGATAGCGAAAAAGGTATGAAACTCACAAGTACGATGATGTACTCCTACATTTCTATGATGATATTTCTATTTCAATGCTTATTAATTATTGAACACATGTTAGGCTTCGTAGCAAGTTGATTTTGGGGTGAATGGAGATACATGACATACACGGCCATTAGCCGAGCACGACATTTCATTGATTCTTTCTATAAACCCCCCGTTAACGGTTAATCAGGTATCTTCCGCATTATTTTAACACACCATCTTCCTACTAGGTTGGCTTTTCGATATTTGCGGATACCATCTTCGTATAATGGATCGGCTTCCGCATCTGAATACAATGTAAGTTAACAAATTATTATGTGACAAAATTATCTAAATTTGTGATATTACATGAGCACCGAAACACACAATGGTAATTATTTACTTTGGGTTGTGCATTTTGAAGGATTTTGGATTTAATTTTAATCTTTCACCCACAACACCAGCAAAGCCTGCTGACGAATCCAGTTCCAGGCAAAGCAGGTTAAAGAATCAGCTATTTCATCAAAATGATTAAATTTGTGGACGTACTATTGGTAATCACTAAGGATTCAACTTATTATCCTTATGGGTAAGCTATTGTAATAGTCTGATGTAATTTTGTATTTTATTCTTACTACGGGTATTTGATCATTATCAATCTTTTGTATACACATATTTTCTCCTGTGATGAAATACCAAATATTAATTCAAGAACCATAATTGTGATTTGTATGTTGGTAATATCCCAACTATGCAAAATATAAATGCATCATAAGTGGTAGTAGGGGTTGGTGGGAAGGAATTAATATCCAACTATATGAACCCTTACTATTGATACTTATTTAAAGCCAGTCTATGTGTTTTACTTGTATCCATCATACATGATGGAGGCTGGATTTTTTGTTGTGTTTAGAGGAAGGGAAGTTGGGGTGTTCACAAAACAAAGCGATGCTCTTATGCAAACTTCCTCCTTCCCCGGTGGTTTCTACTACTCCTACAATTCCCGTGAGGAAGCAGACGTAGCATTGTCATCTTGGAGGATCCTGCATGAAATTGTGTCGGGTCCTGGCAATTCATCAAGCAAGGCCAAATTGAAATCGTGGTGGATCCTGCATCAACAATGTGAAGATGTTGAAGGTCCTGGACATTCGTCAAACAAGGGAAAAAAACAAAGGGTGACAGTGAAATTACTAAAAGACCGCTACAAGGAACTAATTCAAGCAAGAAGTGTCATTGTGGCTAAATTCAGGTGCAATGGTCTTCCTATACCCAAGGGCCGAGCAGCTGAGATGGCACATTAAGGTAAGGAAGACATGAAAACAGTATTGTTTCAACTGAAAAGAGAATTGCATCAACTGTATGTGAGATGGCGAAAATTACAACAACTAAACATTGTGACTAATTCCAAAGACCCTACCATAGAATATGTGCGAATACTAAACGATCCCGGTCTCATGTTTGATCCAGAAATATCCGACTATGAAGACTCCGGGGATGATGATTTTGTTATTCCTCCCCCAACCTCCCAAAAAAAATATACTTGATGTACTAATGAGATAATAGGCACGTACAACTACTCATGTTTATTTGGTTGGTGGGGAATTAAATGTTAAGTGTAGTTGATCATTTTACCAAAATATGAGTAATGCATTAAATATGTAAGTCATATCTGATATTAATAATTGTAAAAGTTTGTGAATGAATGTGGTTATTAGTATTTATTTATAGTTTACATTTCACCAAAATATGGGCAATCCTATCCGTAATACCCTTTACCACAATTCATTGGATAAAATATTTCTTACTTCACGTAATATATGGGGAATCCTATTCGTAATACCTATTAGCTAGTTTTGTAATACCTATCAGCTCGTTTTGTAATATGTATTAGTATTGCTCAACTGTAACCGTAATAGGCACCATTTGACCTTTATTTGTTGCAAAATCTTTAAATTTGTATAATTTACAGTCCAACGTAATACCATTTAACACTATTCATTGGATAAAATCTTTCTTACTTCACGTAATATATGGGGAATCATATCCGTAATACCTATCAACTAGTTTTGTAATACCTATCAGCTCGTTTTGTAATATGTATCAGTACTGCTCAACTGTTACCGTAATAGGCACCATTTGACCTTTGTTTGTTGCAAAATCTTTAAATTTGTATAATTTACAGTCCAACGTAATACCATTTACCACAATTCATTGGATAAAATCTTTCTTACTTCACGTAATATATGGGGAATCCTATCCGTAATACCTATCAGCTAGTTTTGTAATACCTATCAGCTAGTTTTGTAATATGTATCAGTACTGCTCAATTGTAACTGTAATAGGCACCAGTAAACGTATATAATATCAGTTTTGTAATATGTATTGGACTAGATTTTTAATATGTATGAGCTAGCCTTGTAATATGTATTAGTAAAACTCAAATATAGTGTGCACGTAAAAGAAAGCCATAGTTAGATTGGGCAAGTAGTACATATCTTCAAATTGAATGTACATAGTTAGATAGGGCAAGTAGTAGTAAACAAAACATTTGCCCTTTGTATTTTAGCCATAAGAGTTCAAATGATCGGGGAGCCCCCCTCAAATGCCCCCGGTCCGGAGGAACTTGCTCCTGTGTTACCCATCGGACTCATAGGACTGAACTCCGATACCCGATCAACAAGTTCGCAGACAGCTAGCTCAAGCTCAGCAACTCGAATCTCCAGTAGTTCGACTTGCAGTTTGTGCCAACTTTTGAGTTGTGCTATTTGGCTAAGCAGGGTGAGAAGTGACTGAGGAGGAGGATCTGGGAAGGTGCGGTAGTGACGGTTGTTTCCATTTCCGTTGGTGTTAGCCATTGGTTAGTGTTATAAGTTTTTTAGGTTGTGAAGGAGTATTAATAAGTGAAAGGAGATATAAATTTCAGGATCTTCCAGTATCCTGTTACTTAATGGAGACGTAATCTACCCATTGGAACTTACAGAAAATCAGTACATTCAATGTAATCAAAGTACAATAATATATGGGAAATCTATCAGGTACAATATTAAAATATAAACCAGATATGAAAGGTGAAGATGTTTTGAAATCCTAGGCCAAGTCTATTAGGCCAAGCCTATTGTTGGGTGGTAAATTAATCATCAAAAGAGTGCACTAACATTTTCTATTGTTGGGTGGTAAATTAATCGTAAAAATAATGCACTAACATTTTCTATTGTTGGGTCAAGTTCACTGCCATTCCAACGCTGCATATATCTTATAGCGAAAACTCCGCAACTAAATCTGAAACAACAACGTAATAGCCCTTCAATACTTTGTTCGCATGAAGTAAAAAAGACTAAAAATGAATGTACGGTAACACGAAACAGATTTGGTACATACTCATCGGGTTGTCTTGGAATATCAGCCTTTAAGTTCTCCGTCATACATCCTAAATTGATATCGAATCCAATCTGCACAAATTCCTTCTGCAGGATTTTTTTTTTTTGAAAATTACATAAGGCATAGGAAATGCCCCAAAACATGAAATAAGTTTAATAATAACAGGGAAATACCACTAAGCTACCCATGTACTTAAATCTGTGTGGCAAACCATTTGGGCAAAGGTAGTCGATTGTTTTCCGTGGACGATTCACGACCAAGACAAACCAATGACTTCCGATGCAATCAGGGAAATAAAACTGTAATAGTGTGAACCAAGTAAATATGTATTGATATGGAAAATGTATTGACATGGGAAATAAAACCTAAGCATTCAAAACGTATATAACTCATACCAAATTTTTACCCTTCGCACCATTGCGGAAAGGGTAGCGGACCTTTTTCTCATAATCATTCCAAATAGCTTTTATGGACTTCTTCCTTCCAGCTGCTTTCATTGATGGCTTAACAGCAGCGTCCGATGTCTCCAACAATTGTATGGCCATGCTGCTGAAGAAGTATCGATCGGATATGGGGCTGACTTCATGGTTTAGTGTTGTGATAACCAAGTTGACAACCTGGGAAATAACACTACCAAGGGTGAGCTCCAGAGTAACTTAAAAATGTATTTATATAGTTTAAATTCATTCATACTCACCACACTTATAACCTGTTGCGGATGAAACAGTGTTTGGAGATGTAGACGATCCACTTCTTCATCATACGCCATAACCATCGTTTCACTAAAAATACAAGCATAAACTATCATATGATGTCTTCAATATATAAATAAATAAAGAAACAAGGCAGTTTAATGATTACTTTCTAGCCGAAATATTCCTAGCAGCATATTCCAACAACTTCAGTTGCGCATCTGTGAATCTCAGTTTCTTTATGCCAGTCTTTATCCACGGTGAGTACGCATACTTGCCTTTTTTGGTGACTCTCCTTACCCTTTCTTGCTTTTCTGTTGGTGGAGACAACAAATCAGCGGGTGTTTTGTTGGTTTGAAACTCCTTCTCAACCACTCCCCCAACTACAGCATTAAGTGCATTAACATCAGCTGTCTCCAGCAATGCTGGGAGGCTTGGACTTTCGCAGATATTACTAGATCGGTTAGGATTTGATTGCTCCATAAGAAGAGAGACATATGACCCTTGAGCAGTTTCAGAAGGCATTGCAGAAACTTCATCCAACTTGTTGCCTCCATCTTCATATACATTGCATTACTGCTCATGTATATCTTCGACCATCACATATGTGGGATCATCTAGAATTTCGATATTTTTATTTCCATCAGTCTCTTCCTCTATCATATCATTGCACAATTCACCAAATCCCTCCCCCTATTCAACAGATCCCTTTGATCTGCCTGCGTCCTCATCGGGAATGTTACTATCTTCAGACACATGTTCACTACAATGTTCAGAAGATGTTGAGACAACATTGTCATCAAACTCCGATTCTGATTTTCCGATCTCAACATCAATTTTTGTTTTTCCTTTGTCTCCTGCAATATAATATGTATTTTGTTCACCAACAGCTCTGCCTGAGTTTGACGGACTTTGTCCATGGCTATACTTGGATCTTTTTTATATTACTTCATGATCATTTGGTTCCTCAACTACTAGCATGGACCCCTGCTGTCTGATCATTTGTTTTAAAACTGCTCCAATCTCCCTGTGCAACCGCTTCATATTTACCTATTATCATAATTGAACTTTGAACTTTATTCAACTATAATGCGTGGAAATTTATGAAAAGGACAAAAATGGGAAGACTGTCAACCTTTACATGAATACCATCAACTTCCGATTCATCGCTTTCATAATCGGGGCGGATGTCTACCAACTAGTGCAGAAAAATACTTGTATCAGAAATGCATTGCTGCATAATTCTACATAGATATCTTATGTATAAAATGGTACCTTATGTATAAAAGGGTCTTAAGTTATAAAATGGTACCTTCCCAATACCGAACCCTCCCATCGCTGCCTCAAAATCAAGTCTGGCGCGGACTAGATTCGAATTCCAAAACCCAATTCTCTGTCTATCACCCTTGGGGCAATCAGGCCAAACTTTAAACAGGTGCATGATATAGAACAACTGCATAATAAACTAATTTAAATCATCCCACCACTTTAAACACCAATAAGTTAATTTTAAACTTCGTGTTAACTTTAAAAAGGATAACACAACGCTAACAAGTTAAATACAAACGCTAACCTGAAGAAAAATCATACAACTCCCGTATGTTTTCTTAATCTCGCCATTGTTAGGTTGTGTCAGTGCTCTAATAAGGCAATCGACCACATATGCACACCAATTATATTGGGATATCATTGCAACATTTTCCACTGATGCCAACAACCCTGAAAGAATTCCCCCCGACCATTTGGAGACAATATGGTGCCACATGCAGTTAGCACAAAAACACGTTTGAATTTATCGCCACCTTTCAATTCTTACAGCAATGAGAAGAGACGGTCTAAGATCAGGCCACCTTTCTTTTTAAAACCTCCTACTTTAATCCAAGAAGCACTGTAATGGCCATTAAAGGGGACTTTTGAAGCTCCGACCGGCAAACGGAATATAGAGAGAACATCATTGCCACTGAGATACAAATAACCGGTTTTAATCAAATTGAGAAATGGTTAGAATCAAAATTTGAGATGTGGTATCCACAAAAATCGCGGTCCAAGAAATTGCATCTCAAATTAAGCATCTCCTCAAAACCCAACTCCTTCACCGCACGGCGCTTCTCAGAATTTAACTTGGACAACCCATTTATGTGCTAACTCCTTGGACCAAATATGTCTGAGGCTACGCCTGACTCATTTACGCATTTAGCTTTCCCTTTAGCTTTGGCTTTGGCTTTAGCTTTAGCTTTGTCATTATCAGCTTTGCCTTTGCCTTTACCTTTATCCTATAAATATATATTGCGGTGAAATCTATTGCTTTATCGGCTAAATATTTAGTAATATGAACACACTTGATAATCAATTACGGTAATATCTATTGCAAAACAAATATGTAAAGACAGATTTCTGCAGTCACCTTTTTCTCAGCCTCTATCAGATTTCTGTATAATTCTAGATCAGCATTGCGATCGACATGAAAAGGAGCTTTATCATGAATGGTCATGTCATCCCATTTTGCTGTTATGTCCTTGTGAAGATCCCTGTAGGTGTCGTCATCCATCTTCTCCACACCACTATTTTGTCGGAATTCAGCGACACGGTAAGATCTGCAAAATGTGTTTTGTTTCTTAAATGGGGAATTTACAGATAAAATATACAAATAAAATACATAGATAATACATAATTAAAAATTTTATAGATACCTGTAGTAAAAGAATACTCCTGGTGGACGAGAATATTTGCCGTTCTTTTTTTTCATAAAACTAATTCCTTTACCAGCGACCTCCATTTAATCTTGCAAAAGCTAAGAAGACGTAATTTTAAGTTATATATTAATCTATGTATAAATTGTGAAAATAGTCCCACAATCAAATCATTGCATTGAATATAAATTTAACAAGAGATACAATATGGAGCATAATTTAATTTCTATACACTAATTAATCACAAACAACTCTCAAATGGCAGCGAAAAAAACACGAACACCCACAGTAAACTTGTACCTATATATATCTATATAGAGAGAGATCCGGATTAAATTACCGAATACCCAATCATTGGATTCTCAAATAAATTGAAACTGCATACACAATTATAAGTTGAAACTGCATACACCATTATAGAGAGAGGCAATTGCATACATACACCATTATAAGTTGAAAGTGCATACACCATTATAGAGAGAGGCAATTGCATACACGATTATAAGTTGAAACTGTCTATTCAATTTTACAATGTTTCAATTGATTACTCCCCAAATGCACCAAATACACAGAAGAAGTGTTTTCACCACAATAATTTCAAATGTCAAAAACAAATACATATATATGTATTTGTATTTGTATTTGTATCCATAAAACAACAAGATATATGTACAGAAAAACAACATTTCAAAACAACAAGGGCAATTTATTCATCAGAGGCAATTACATACACGATTATAAGTTGAAACTGCATATTCAATTTTACAATGCTTCAATTGATTACTCCCCAAATGCACCAAATACACAGAAGAAGTGTTTTCACCACAATAATTTCAAATGTCAAAAACAAATACATATATATGTATTTGTATTTGTATCCATAAAACAATAAGATATATGTACAGAAAAATAACATTTCAAAACAACAAGGGCAATTTATTCATCAGAGGCAATTGCATACACGATTATAAGTTGAAACTGCATATTCAAATTTACAATGCTTCAATTGATTACTCCCCAAATGCACCAAATACACAGAAGAAGTGTTTCACCACAATAATTTCAAATGTCAAAAACAAATACATATATATATATATATATATAAATAAACCAAGAAAAATTATTACCTGAAATTGAATAAGAAAATGGTTTCTTCACTAGAATGTTTGTCAAACTAGTCTCCGCCGGCGATTTCAATATCTGGGTTCTCTGCATACACAAATACAGAACTTACTTCGGCAATGACGGGAAATTAGGATCGATTAGGGGGGAAAGGTAAGGAAAATACGAGGGGAATTTAGGATCGATTAGGGTTTCTCTGTTAACCGATAAGGGAGAGAGTGAAATTAGAATTTAGGGATTAGGGTTTTGTCTTTGGAAAAGGAAGAAATGTTTGAAGGAAGAAGATGTTCAGTAGAATTTGAATTTCGTGTTTCAATCGATTCGGAGAAGGAAGAAGGAAAGCTCAGTTTCGGTTTGCTCATATAATTGCTATATATCACTAAATTCGTATATATCACTATATATACCAATATAACTTTTGTATATATATTTCACTATATAATATATCACTGTATAATTCGTATATATGACAATATATACCGTATATATCATTTTTGTATATATAAAGTGAAGGAATAGTGAGGGATGGTAAATTTTCAGACAAGGAGACTATGTTGGGACCCACTTGGGCCTACCATCATCAATCCCCAACAAGAATTGCCAGGTAGAGTTCTCTCTCACCATTTGATCCCAACTGGCACTTAAGCCAGTGAGAGGCAAAAAGGAGAGGATTAGCCTTCATACCAATGTTGTACATTTTTAATCCCATCACTACCCTAAAATTGTTTCAAAACTCTATTCGAACTTCCCTCTCTCGCTTTTGATAAGGGCTTAATGATTTTAATCCCATCACTGCCCTAGAATTGTTTCAAAAACAAATATGTAAACTCAATCAAACAAAATTAAACATTAAAATTTCCCCCTCCAACTGAAAATCAGAACAACAAATTAAGATTTATATTTGTAATTTTATAATAAATAGGCTATATGTGTAGTATGTTATATATTTAAATAATGTAGACAAAATCGGTTCGGATTGGGCCGATTCCCCGACCTAGAGGACTCTTAATATTCCTCTGGCCAAAACCGACCCTAATTATTCCATTTGACAAGTCTTAGATACTCTCTTATTTATGAGAAATTTCGAGATGATTAAAGAAACTTGATTTGTAGTGTTTAATTTTTCAAAAATGGGACGTGTGATTAATGATTCTTGTCTCTAATAAGAGGTTTTACATTTTTGGGAGTTTTGTGATCATCTTGCCGCCGACTTCCAACAAGTATTATATCTATGACTAAATAAAATTAGTTACGAAAAATTTAAATTTACGAAGATAATATTTCCCATTCGAATTTAATTAGAATAAATTATGTATTCAAGCAACCAAATGAGTAAATCATTTACCAAAATGGGAGTTTAATTATAGAAATTGCACTGATGTGTGTTCAAAGTAATAAAAATAAATTAAAAAAATTTAGTAGTTTCATGTGATCACTAAAGGTGAACGGTAACAAAGATTATTATAGCATTAGTGGTTGGAATATTGATTTTTTTTATTTTTTTTATAATAGGAATGAACTAACAATTTATTGTATATGGTAAACAATAATGATAATATTACTTATAATAATAAAGTAGAGAAGAAAAATGTTGGGTGTCTGTAAATGCAGAAAAATTACACAATAATAACTAGGTTAAAAATTGGATCCCTTTTCATTCATCAAAACCATGTATTTATACACAATTACGGTAAATGGGTCAAGCCCATTTACCCAAGTTTATCAATCCCTAAAATCAGGGGATTTGATAAACCATACCCTTTTTTGGACTCTTTATTCTATAATTGGATTACTCTTAAACTTGTGGATCAATTATGTTCTAGAATTTTCCGCAGGCCCATTTGTTTTTAGCCCATCCGCATTCGGCCCATCTGTCTTCGGTCCATTAGTCCTGCAGCCCATCTCGGTTGGGCCATGTATTTTTTACTATTACACAGGCCCTTGAGGTTATGGGCTTTTGTAAAAATTCCATGACCGAAAATTTAAACACCATTATACATATATACACATACATGCACTTTATGGGAGATAAGGGTTTGATGAGTTGTCAATCACTGATGAGCATTTATTGGCATTTGAAATGAGTGGTCATTACTTCCTTAATCTCAGCACCATGACGGCTCATCGTGGGTTGCGTGACCTTCGGTCTTCGTGCAGCCCTTTGGTCTTCTTCTCTCCTTCTATAAAAACCCACACCTTTCCATCTCATTCCTCATTATACATTTTTCAATTTCCTGCTCTCGCCTCTCTCTTCCTCAGCTCTTCATCTTTGGAACTTATTTCCTTGTTATTACCGCAATTTTTCACGTCGGTCAGTTCAGACCTCTCAGTAGAACAGAAACCTGCTACTACCCGAAGCTTCTGTGACTCTTCATTCACCAGTTGAGTAAGTTGATCGGTCCTTTCTTCTCCTTTCTTTCTTTAATTTTCACCTCTACCCCCTTTTGTCTCTTCTACCTTTCTTGACACCATGTCTGACAGTGACGACACCCGGTCAGTAGAGGAAGTTGTTTTTTCCTCCACTACGAGCACTGATCCCACTAGTAGTGATAGTCTCCAGTCCACTCGTAAAAGAGCCAAAAAGACAACTCCTCAAAACATTGACCTTCCGGGTTCATCAACGAATGAACCTGTGAATCCCAAGCCTTTTGAACCGTTTATCATGACCCCACTTAAGAGAGTCCGACCGGAAGTAGACGTTAAACATCTTCGGGCTGAAACCCAAGTTCCTGGGGATGTTGACGTATCCCCCTATCCAGGTTATTTAGACTTTACCCAGAGTCAAGGACTAGCACCCGGTAGCATTCTGCTATCGGCGTCTCATCTTACGGTTTTAAGATTTCCCCTTCACCCCTTCTTTCACTACGTGTTTTTTATGTTGGGGTTGCATCCTCTTCAACTGAACCCGAACAGCCTTTGGATCATGTCCATGCTCCTGTTGTAAAATAGGGATATGAACCTTGATTTAGGTTTAGCCGACCCTCTCCTTTGTTATTTCTTCCAAAATGCCAGAGCGAGTAAGGGTAGATACAATCGCTTTCCCTTCCAAGGCCGGAGCATATGTACAGATACCGAGAAATATGATAAGGGATGGAAAGAGAGAATGGTAGTTGTGAGTGGTAACTGGTCATACTCGTTTTCCCGTATATTCCCGATCCCTAATAAGTTTGGTCCTATTCTTTTGCCCATCTTCCGCCCCCTTCATAAAGTTTTTTGCCTCTGCGAATACTGTGATCTCCATCGGGGGGACTATGCCTTCAAATTTCTGGGTTATGAGGATAAGGACATCCCCCTTACCTTCATAAAACAACGTATAGGCCTCCTGAAAACCCATGTCTGGGGCAAAACCCGATCAGCTACTGATCTGTTGACTTTGGAAAATCTGGAGTCAATTTCTAATTTGGGCGCTGTTGTTGACATGATGGACTTTCCAGACAAACCTCTTTCTTCCAGATTCCCTCAGGTTCCCGAAGGAGTCACCTTGGTTGATGTAGTACCCCTTTCGATAGCATCGTTGGCGGCTTCGGTACCTTCTCCTGCTCAGAACCCGATAGAGCCACCAGCACAGAATCCGGTAGCTCCACCTCCGCCTCCTGTAAACCCTCTAGTTATCAGAACCCGATCCAATGGATTGGCTGCTAAGAGGGCCAGCACTCAGGTCGATAATGCTTCTACCAGTAATGCCCCCCAAGCTTCGGAGGCATCCCGAACCTCAATTCCCTGGGAACCGAAGTTCCTTCTGCCATATGGGACTCCGGTTTGTGCCGATCAAATTACTCTTTCTCAGCCAGAATCCCTTCGGGCTATGGCTAAAGGGATCTGGACACCAGCTGATAGGGCCGCTCAGACCAAAATCACCATGACTGATCTGGCAAAGAAGACTTCCATAATGGTTATGGAGGTACATACTTAGCTTTTATTTTTGAAACTTGACTTATTGTTTATTGCCATTTTATACAATAACATGCCCCTTTCATACAGCTTCTTTACGGGGTTCAGGCCTATAACAACCTCCTGAAATCCGACGTCAAAGAAATGATCGGTATGAAGGCCCAGCTTAAGCAAAATGAGGCTCACCGGGCTGCTTTAGTCAAAGAGGCAGATAGCCTTTGCCATACCTTCTCAGATCAGAAGACCCTTATGGAGACTGGCGAGGCAGAGAAGCGGGCTCTGTTGGCTGAAAAAATGGCCTTGGCTACTGAGCTGGAAGAAGTGAGGGCAGCTAATAAAAAGTTGGCAGCTGAAAAGGCAGAATCAGAGAAGCTACTGGCAGAATCAGAGAACTTGCTGGCTCTTGAACGGGCCAAAGTAGAAGTGTGCCGACTAGGAGGTCTTGACATGTACAACAGATACAGTGTCATCTGTGATCTCCGATCGGCCAGAGCTTGGCGTTAGAGACATGAAATGGAGCATATCCCTCTGGAATCTCGGGAATTTAAGACCGCAGAGGAGTTTGACGCCCACATGGGAGTGCCTATGCCCTACAAGAACCCTCCTGCCTCTGAAAATGAAAAGAAGTTCGTTGCAATCCTGAAGGAGGTGGAATATCATCCCCCCGATCAGTAGTTTAGGCTTTTTAATTTTTTTTGTCCTTACTCCTCCCAGAAGGGTAATTTTGTAACCTCTTTTTTATCAATGAATCAAGAATTTTTCTCACCTTAGTGATTATCTTGCGATGTTTATCTTTCGGGCATATAGCCCTTGATACTTGCTTATTGTCACTTGGTCAGTCCATAACTTTGAACTTAATTTATTCGTGAATTTAATTTGAGCCTTCGGACATTTGGCCCCTTAGGATTGTATTTATCATCTGGTTAGTTCAAATCAGGTTTGAACTCAAACACTTAGGAAATCCTTAATGTTGAGCCTTCGGACAATTGGCCCCTGAGGCTGGATTTCATCCTCTGGCTAGTTCAAATCAGATTTGAACTCAAACACTTAGGAAAACTTTTAATGAAATGGAGCCTTCGGGCATCTGGCCCCTAAGGCTGGATTTTATCCTCTGGTTGGTTCAAATCTAGTTTAAACTCAAACACTTAGGAAAACTTTTAATGAGATGAAGCCTTCGGGCCTCTGGCCCCTAAGGCTTGATTTTATCCTCTGGTTAGTCCAAATCTAGTTTGAACTCAAACACTTAGGAAAACTTTTTTAATGAAATGGAACACTTGTATAGAAGTATAATGTATCTTTATTGAAATGAATTTGAAAATCATGAAGCAGAGGTGCCGGACATCGGGCACAAATGCTTTATAAGAAGGGTGCCATATTAAGACACAACTTTCTTTCTTAACAAGAAAAGTAACTATTTAAGGATAATACCTCTTTAACCAATAAACATTTTGAGAATTGGACTCGAGGCGGCCTGTCTCGTTCTTCCGGACCCGATAAGCACCGCGCCCGATAACCTCAACAATTGTATAAGGTCCTTCCCATGTCTCTCGTAATTTGCCCACAATCCCAATCTTTCTTCTAAGTACCATATCGCCCACCTGGAATTCCCTTCTTTTGACTTTCTGATTGAACCGTGCCCTGATTTGTTGTTGATAGGCAGCCAGTCTTATCCCGGCAGCTTCCCTTCTTTCTTCTAGGAGGTCCAGATCATGGGCTAGGTGCTGATTGTTTGGTCCTTCTTCCCATGCTTGACTCCTTAAAGTAGGTACCTTTAGCTCGTCGGGATAACTGCTTCGGCCCCATAAGCCATGGCGAAAGGGGTTTCCCCAGTGGGTTGCCTTTGAGTAGTCCGATAGGACCATAACACTTCAAGCAATTTTTCCAACCATACCCCTTTTGCGTCTTCAAGTTTTTTCCTTAGTGTATCAAAAATAGTACTGTTCGTTCTTTCAGCCTGCCCATTTCCCTGTGGATAGCCAACCGAAGAAGTATTCTGGTTGATCCCATGTTTTGCCAGGAATGTTTGAACTTTCCTGTTATCCAAATTGGTGCCATTATCCATCATTATAGTTCGGGGTAGGCCGAATTTAAAAATGATGTGACTCCATATGAACTTTATCACATGGCTCCCTGTGATTGTGGGGTACGCCTCGGCTTCTACCCGTTTAGTAAAGTAGTCCGTAGCCAAGAGAACATGTGTGGTACATCGTATTGCTTGCGGGAGAGGGCCTACAATGTCCATCCCCCATCGGGTAAAGGGGTGAGGAACAATAGTTGGGTTCAACAACTCTGGCAGTGGATGAATGGCATCTCCATGAAACTGACACTTTTTGCAATGTCAGGCATAAACTTCAGCATCTCTTGCCAGATAGGGCCAGAAGTATCCCTGAGTGAGAACTTTATGAGCTAAAGATCTTCCTCCGGAATGATTGCCACAGGCTTCTGCATGAATCTCTTCCATGACCGCCGAAGCTTCGGAGGGCGTGAGACATCTCAAGTATGGCCTGGAGAAAGATTTGCGGTATAGTTGGCCGTTGTAGAGAGCATATCTGGCTGTCTTCATTATTATCTTCCGGGCTTCTGATTTTGACTCAGGCAATGCACCAGTTCTCAAATAATCGGCTATAGGATCCATCCAACTTGGTTCCCATGGAATGACCATTACTTCTTCGGGAGGCTCCAAGCTGGATCGGACGACGAAATCTATTGGTAAAGTGCGAGTCATATTTTCTCTTGCCCCGGAGGCCTGGTTAGCCAAATGATCTGCTGCGGAATTATCTCCTCTGGGAATCTGTTCAAAGGTTTTTTGCTGGAATCCTTCAGCCTCCTTTAGAACCAAATTTTTGTATGCTTCCATCTTCGGCTCTCGGGTTTCATAGTCCCCATTTAACTGTCGTACGACTAGCTGGGAATCACTTCGTACCTCCGCTTTCTATACTTTAAGGCTTCGGGCCAACCGAATTCCTGCAAGAAGGGCCTCGAACAGATTGTTGGATTTTAGTACCATCCGATGTTACGAGTACTACTCTGATCCCTGCTCCGTTGATGTTCAATGATCCATCCACGAACACGTACCATTGTCCAGGCTCACATTCTTCTACGGAGTCAGTAGTTTCTGTTTCTAACAGGAAGTCTGCTACTGCCTGTCCCTTGATGGCCGTTCGGGGGACATAGGTTATGTCAAAAATCCCGAGTTCAATTGCCCATTTTGATACTCTCCCAGATAACTCAGGCTTCGCCATTATAGATCTGATCAGAGTTAAAGTAAGCACTATGATCGGGTGTGCTTCAAAATAGTGTCGAAGACGTCGCTTAGCATTGATCAGCGATAGTACCAGTTTTTCTTGCTTTGAGTAGCGGGTCTCTGCATCAGAAAGGGCCTTGATGGTGTAGATGTCACGCCCCAAATTCCTAAGACTCCGAAACCCGAGCCTAAGAGCTAGGGGAGTGAATGCGGAAGTAAAAAGAAATGAAAACCAATGACTGAGGTCATCAAACACCCACAAAAGGGTAAAATGCTCTAATACCATGCTGACACGTCCTTAGAATTCCCGAAACTCTAATCTAGAGAATCAGCGAATCTCCAAAGGGTGACGTAAGTCAAGCGACTACTAGAGTCAAGAATGACAAGAAGATACATGGAGTAACAATGAAAAATATAGTTCATGCCAAATAGAATACTAGAACTCAATAGTATCCTCAGATACCAACAGACATGCTCCTAAATTCCTAAGACTCCCGAACAGGGACATCCAAGGAATCAAGGATGTGATCCTTAACATGAATGACCAACTAAGACATCATTAACCGTGAAAACATATGGGTTAATGATAGATATGGTATATTTCATACCCAAATGGATAATAAACTAAGCAGCGGAATCTAACAAAAATCCGGCAGAGTTCCGTTTGTAAATGGAACATCCGGACAACCAAACACAACACAATAACCTGCCCAAAGCAATTCAATAATCACAATGGCTTCCAAGCCCCACATTCATCAATCCTACTAGGGCCGAGGTAGTAGAAAGAAACCAAAACCCCTCCAAACCCTCTAAAATCAACAGAGCCACTATTGCTCGAATAAGAATACAGAAAAGCACCTAACTGTGCGGAATAGATACAATACATCCTGAAAGAATAAGTACAGGAAATAAAAAATACATCAGTAGGGATATGCCAACAGACTAGCTCCCAAAAGAGATACATAATAATCCCATAACAATGGGTAAAGAAGCTGAAAGCGGATACCTATCGTCCCCAAACCAGTCGTACTGCAACCGTAACCGCATCACCCAACGCAACTCCAAAACCTGTAACAAGGAAACAAAAGAAAGCTGTCGTTGCACTGCATCCTGCTCATAGCCGTATATTTCCTGCAACCTGGCGTGTGAATACCAGGGGGCAAATGAAATACCCCTGTAAGCAAATAAGCTCAGTGGGAAAGGATATCCTAACTACCACATCCTCTGATAGTTTAGGTAAAGCTAACCCGTCTAATAAGATATAAATAACTCAACTAATCTCATCCACGCAAAACCCAAGGCACACGCTCATATACTACCGTACGTAAGTATATAACGGGGATATATATATATATATATATATATGTGTGTATATATATATATATATACACATATATATATAAGAATAACTACACAACATGAGTCTGTAATGTACAACTAAGACTCGTACTCCAAGTACCAACACCAGTAGTCTACACTACTCTTACCAACGTACACTAGGTACACGATACGAGGATCCAATCTAACAATTCCTCAATTACTCACAACACAATTCAGAAAATCCAACAGAGGGAAAACACACTCACCTCTAATATCCACAAGGATCATAATCCACCACTAGTACCAAGGAATACTCATAACTCACTCCCCGAGAACACAGGAGGAAAAGCACTCACGTCCTTGCGTACTAACACAACCGTCATCTCTCTCTCTATATATATATATTGTAAATGTACAATATATATATATATATAAAAACAAACCTCGTCCTATTCCTAGAGGAAATCTACCTCTCAAGGCTAGATCACCTCAATCATATCACCGTACCATAATTCAAATCGACCTCATAATACTATCATTAATAGGGTCAATCACATCACTAACACTCTCACTGTAGGCAAGGAAAACCACCCAATCAAATCACTAAGAGTACACGAACTCAACTCACAAGAACGACCACCTCAGGGTCACCAAAGCAAAGCGAAGGAAAAGACTTTCCAATACTTAACCAACAGATAACCGAGACAACAATGTCAAGGTAAAGAACACCATAAGTGTTTAGTGAAAACACCTGGACAAGGAACCCAATCCACTCGGTATCCATGCCCCTAACATGTGGAACAACTCGAATCACCTAAGTGGTGACATCAAAAACCAAGAAGAAAGGAAAGGGCAACACTATATGTGTACCCTGAACAATACCAAGCCTCATACCCGAGACTTAGAAATGATAGGAAGCAAAGGTGAAACAATGGAACACCTTTCAAAACTCTACAGGATGAGATATTGAGAAAGAAGTCTCGAAATCTTAGAATCCCAAGAAAATTAATAAAATACTTTTCCTTTTAAGGAACCACATAATAAAAATGACTGTCTTGCCCCCGGTCTCCGTCAGTCGCCATCACAGGCTTTTAAAAGTTGAAAATCTTTTCAAGAAAGATCCTAAGATCATTTTATAAAGTATTAAAACTTTTCATTTCTACGGGGGTAGGCGAAAACGGGTTTTTCCTTTTAAATATAAAGAGTTTGTTTCAAGGTTTAGAAAACACCGTTTTCAAAATGACAGCCACATAAGAATGAACAAATCCACGGATTTCTATAATGCCCAAAAGGACAGTAAAGGGAGAACAACATGTTGGACTCACGGAAGACAACCATCCGTTTCCAACTCCACCAAATCAATTGACAACACATGGAAGAGGTTCGGCACCACGCCGTAACCAACGAATCCCGGAATGACATACAAGTCAACGACAACATACTAGTGTACAAAACACAGTACAAGGAATGCTCAGGGGAATGAACTAAGCATAAGAACCAACACTACAGTACCTCGAGTACTTAATAGAACTCATCTCAGCCATAACCTCTTCTCACCAATCAAAACCTCAACTACAGTTGATAACTCATTTCCTCAAAAGGTGAAAGACACCTAAAGTCCATACTACAACTCACAATCTCATCTCCTGCCTTCTCTAAGGCCCCAATTCATAACTGATACTAACATCAATCTCAGACCTCAAATCTCTAACAAGGTCACACAGCTAACCACAATCACAATTAACAGTCCTCTCTAAGGCCACAAATCAAAACCAACTCCACAAACCACTACTAGCCTCAACTAGCCATATAGATCACTACGTCAATACACTTAACCTCCCCCAAGGGTACTAAGGTATACAACAAGTATAAATATATTCGTTTCATTTATACTTATTAATAATTACCACATTTAAAGTCTTGTTTCACATTATTCATTTTCAACTGAGCATTTATAAAATATGAATTTAATTTACAATATATTCATAATTAACATGCTCCAACATCACATGTAATAAAGCACATATACATGTTAAACGAGATCACATAAAGGGTATACAGTGTAATGTGACTCGACACTCCCCGTGATACTCACACACAACACACCTTTCCCAAGGGTAACGGATACAAACTCTGTCCACTCATCATAGTGTAGAGTTACCACACCGACCATTCCCAAGTGATTTTTCTCTTTATCACTTCAACAGGGAAGACGGTTGTACGAGAGCCCAACTTGCAACTCCGTACGCCATGACTACCCTTGAGTCAAGAACATGAGCCTCTACCTGGACTCCTAACTCACATTTTCCGGCTTTTTAGTTCCGTAAGCGTGATACCTCCTGGCCAGTTGTTGTGATGATCCGACACAATCCTACTCATAAACCACACGAAATGAAGTAGACCACACCAATTGACCTTTCTCTGCAAATGGTGAACCCGTGCACTACGTGCACCAACACCTATGTGCTCACACGACATGGTGTACAATCAAATCATATCTCAATTATAAATATGTAATACATCATATTTATAAGAAAATACCCACATGGTAATATAAGTCTCAAAACCTCTTTTCATGCTTTAAATACAATAAAGCAATTAAATCATATGAAAACAATTTCATATACATTTCATGTTTTCAAAATATATTTTCTTTAATTCCTTAGAAAATATTTTCAATTTCAATTAACATGCCTTTTTAAAATAATTTAAGCAGATAATCCACGTAATAAAAAGGGACCTAGAATAGCGTCTAAGTCTCTCACGTCCAACGTTTACAAATTCTTCTAGCTCATTTAATTCTCAAGGGAAAATTCTAAGCCGTCTATTCTTATTCAATTTAAATAAGAATTTAATTAATCTCGTAGGAATTAATTTAATCAATTTTCTTAAATTAATCTCTAAGTCCAATTTCGATTCTAAGCAAATTACAGATAATTAAATTAACGATTTAATATATCTATATTAAATTAAATAAGGGTTTGCACCCCTAAACTGCTTCAATAATGCGGAGTGAGAAATATAATTTCCCACCTAATTATACGTTACCGAACAGCCCGAAACAGCACAGTGCCGGCGCCCGAATATGAAGCCCGCCGACCAAAATCGTCCAAAAACTATTTTGAATATATCGAAATGTCTGTCTCGACAACCTATACGATATATACGAAGCCCATTAATAATCGGTTAATTAAATTGGGTAAATCTAAATTAAACCCCAAACGAA
This sequence comes from Cornus suecica, assembly GCA_963922005.1. Classification (NCBI taxonomy): domain Eukaryota; kingdom Viridiplantae; phylum Streptophyta; class Magnoliopsida; order Cornales; family Cornaceae; genus Cornus; species Cornus suecica. Next base: position 46,603,111 of record OY998242.1, read on the forward strand.
AACTATAACCTATAAATGCGATTTTCGGGCAAATCGTTCATCGTAAATTCACGAAATTAATGTATGATGAATACTACGTATACACGAAGCTACTCACCAAAAATCGGCTCAAACCGATCACCGGAAGGTCGCCGAGAAATTGGCCGAAGTACGGCCGGATCACCCCTGCCCACGCGCGTCACCCCTGCGCGAGCCCAGCTATGTCCTGCGCCACCCTGCGCCACCACGGCCTCCTGCGCCGCCGCCTGGCCCAACCGAAGACCACCGCAAGCTCGCCGTCCCAGCTCGGTCGCCGCCGCTCCAGCTGCGCAGCCGCCTGTCCCAGCCGCGTCTGCCATGGAGAACAACCCGAGCTCTCTCTCTCTCTCTCGCCAACGACCATGGTGGCCGCCGCCCGTGGAGAAGATGAATTCCGTGTGAAGGAGAGGAGCAGATGTCTGATGTTGGCATGAAGGAGAAGATGCAGGTCTGCGTACATGTATATACATATATATACTAATTGCATAACTAACCCTCAACTTTTTTATAATTACAAAATAACCCCCACTAAAATATATATATATAATTAAATCTATATATATATATACAGTAAACCCCAATAATTATCGGGAACGCCCAAACATAGTCTCGTAAGCCCGAAATAATAACGGGACGCCCAATAAAATATATCGGGGTAGAAACTCAAACGTCGGGACACTAAACGCCCGGTCCAATTAAAACGCGTCGTCATTCAATCGAAACACTAATCATTAAACGTCGAATCGAAACTGTTTAATCGATAACGATAATTCGCGTAGTCGTCCAGGAGAAACCGTAAAGTCATCCAGTCGACTTTTAAAACTAAACGCGAAAAATTTACAGGTATCAAATACCAAGAATAAATAATACGTCACGAACAAGTGACGTCATTACCAAAATTAAATTAAATATAATTTCAGGAAAAGGAAAATAACACGGGGTGTTACAGTAGAAGACTAGTGCCTGGTACCCCTTGCCCTCCTTGACCAGAGCGGCGCTGGTAGATGTTGATGATATGGCCAGATACAGGTGCAGCGGTTCATCGGTTTCGGGGGTTGCCAGTATCGGAGGTTTTGCCATGTAACTTTTGAGTCTTTTTAGGGCTGCTGCCTGCTCTGACCCCCAAACTTCTCCTTTTGCTGCCTTTATTGCTTGAAAGAATAGTTTACACCGATCGGTTAGCCGGGAGATGAAACGACTGAGAGCCACTATTCTTCCGGTTAGCACCTGGATCTCTTTTCGGGACTTTGGCTCTACTGACTCTACGAGAGCTTTGACTTGCGCCGGACTAGCCTGTATTCCCGTTCGATCAACTATGTGCCCCAAAAACTGGCCTGAGGACACTCCGAAAGAACATTTGGACGGGTTGAGCTTCATATTGTACTTCCTGAGGGTGTCGAACACCTGTTGCAGATTGGTCAGGTGGTCTCCTTTCGCCTTGCTTTTGACCACCGGGTCATCGATATAAGCTTCTATGGTAGATCCCATCATTCCCTGGAACACCCTTCTGACCAACCTTTGATAGGTAGCACCTGCATTGTTTAATCCGAAAAGCATAACTGTGTAACAAAATGTACCTGACTCAATGATGAAGGCGGTTTTTTCCTGGTCCTCTGGGTTCATTCGTATCTGGTTATACCCAGAGTATGCATCCAGAAAACTCAGGCGTTCGAAACCTGCGGTGGCATCTACCATATGATCGATCTTTGGTAAAGGAAAACAATCTTTTGGGCAGGATTTATTCAGATCTGTGAAGTCTACACACACCCTCCACTTGCCATTTTTCTTCTGGACCACCACCACGTTCGCTAACCAGGAAGGATACTGGACCTCCTTTATGAATCCTGCCTGAAGAAGTCGATCAACCTCTTCAGCTATGATTTGGTTTCGATGTGCCCCCATTCACCTTTGTTTCTGTTTGATAGGCCTTGCGATGGGATCTACATTGAGGGAATGTTGGGCTATTGATGGGTCAATGCCGGTCATGTCCATCTCCATGCAAATATGTCAGCATTAAATCAGATAAGGGACTCCATTTCCACTTTTTCTTGTGGACTGAGGCCTGAACCAACATAAGTAAACCTTTCGGGACGATCGGGGCAACTTTGAACTTCCAGCATAGGCTCGGCTGCTACTGGTGACCCCGAACCATCCTCTTGTAATTGCTATTTGTCATCGGGTGCCGCCTTGGATTGTGACCTTCGTTTTGGTTCCGCCTTTCTTTTTAGAATTTTTAAGGTGACAGCATAACACTCCTTTGCTGCTATCTGATCGCCGCTGATGTCAATCACATAAACTTCGTTCGGGTCAATACATCGCATGACTTGATGCATGGTTGAAGGGACTCCGTGCATCCGGTAGATCCAACCCCTTCCCATGAGGAGATTATAGGAAGGTTTGACATCTACCACCACAAAAGTCTCTCGGAGTGGGCGCCTTGCTGTTGTTACTGGCAGTTGGATCTCTCCCACTGGTTCCACTCTTCTGCCATCGAATCCTATTATCGGGCTTCTGGACGGTACAATCTCCTGAGGGTTGATTTCTAACTTCTCAAAGGCCCATTTGGTGATAATGTTGGCGCTGCTCCCAGGATCAACCATCACCCTCTTGATCAAGCAGTTCGAGACCATGAGGGAGATCACCAAAGGGTCATCGTGTGGCATCTGAATGCTCCGCATATCCGCAGAAGTGAAAATTATCCGGGCATCCTCTTTCAAGCCTCTAAATACGCTGACATCCCCAACCCTTCGCAGTTTCTGAGCTTGTCGCATCTGGGACCTCCGGGCTTCTTCTATCTCTGATCAACTTGGTCCTCCATGGACCATATGAATGACCCGTAAGGGCTGTCCCATATCTCCCTTGGCAGGCGCATGCGACGCTTGGTTTGATCGGACTCCTTCCTTGGCAACATACTCGATCAGTTCTCCTTTTGCTATCATGGCTTCCACCTGTCTCCTGAGGCTTCTGCATTCGTTGGCGTGGTGCCCGTATTCGCCATGGAAGGCATAGTGCCTTGACATATCTCTTTGGTCCATCGGTTGTCTGATGGGTGGCGGTGACCGGTAGATTCATTTACCCTTTGTCTCCTGGTACAGCTTGGCCAGGGTCACCTTTAAAGGGGTGACCTTGTCCTCAAACCTCGCACATTTTTTTGGTATTGGGGAGGGTGCAGGAGGAGCGTTTGGTCGCTTCCAGTCTGGTGCCCGATCCTTTACCCTGGAAGGTTCGGATGCCCTTGTCTCTACTGTTGCAAAGGTGGTCCTTCTTTGTCGTATGGCCAGCTCCTCCTCTATTCGGAGATGCCTTTGTGCCCTGGAATTGAGCTCTCCAATGTATGTTGGTGGTCTCTTGACCAGGGACTGATGGAACTTGGTTCCAGGGATCAGGGCCATTCTGAAGGCTTCGACAGCTGAGTGTTGATCGTAGTTGTCTATTGAAGATATCTCCACGTTGAATCGTTAGACAAAACTTTTCAGGGATTCGTTTTTCTCTTGGATCATGGTGAACAGACTGGAGATAGTCTTCTTCTGTCTTTTGTTGCTGAAGTACGGGGCAATAAATAACTCGCAGAGTTTGAGCCGGCTTCCAATCGATCGGGGTGGTTGCTTTCTGAACCATAGGAGGGCTGCTTCGGTCAAGTTGGTGGGGAAAACTTTGCAGAGTAAGGCCTCGTTCTCGTTGTAAACATTCATCTTGGTATGAACGTGGTAAATGTGTTATGTTGGATCTTTTGTACCATCGAATAGGGTGAACTTCGGTAATCTGAACCTCTCCGGATAGGGCACACCAGTGATTGAGACGGTGAACGGTGTCTGAACGGCGTCGATGGATGCCTCGAATGCCAGATCGCTAGGGGTCTGTACCTTCAGATCTTTAAGCATGTCCTGCTGGAATCTGGACATGATTTCCTCCAATTGTTTCATGGTCAGGACCTTCTCAGGGTTACGTACCCCAAGAACTTATAGAGATGACTCGCGTGCTTTTCACGATCGTTGTGGGATCTAACGGGGAGGTCGTCCTTGTCTGTCTGGCGACCTATAGATCGTTCATGCTGGCCGGACTACTCGTCGTTATGAACCTCCTGTAGGTTCTGCATTTGAACCAATTTTGCCGTCAGTTCAGCATTCTACCTCTCTAACTCGGCAGTCCTCTCCTCTAGGGCTCGTCTGATCGAATCTTCTGGTTGCTGGCCTCCTTTTGGAGGTAAATCGGTCTGTTGTAAACGTGTGATCGCCATTGATGGTGAGAATCTTAGCTTTTTCTAGAGAGTGGGAAGCTTATTGAAATAGGTTTCAATAATAATAGAGTTTTCCCACAGACGGCGCCAATTGTGTAAATGCAGAAAAATTACACAATAATAACTAGGTTAAAAATTGGATCCCTTTTCATTCATCAAAACCATGTATTTATACACAATTACGGTAAATGGGTCAAGCCCATTTACCCAAGTTTATCAATCCCTAAAATCAGTGGATTTGATAAACCATACCCTTTTTTGGACTATTTATTCTATAATTGGATTACTTCTAAACTTGTGGATCAATTATCTTCTAGAATTTTCCGTAGGCCCATTTGTTTTTAGCCCATCCGCCTTTGGCCCATCTGTCTTCGGCCCATTAGTCCTGCAGCCCATCTCGGTTGGGCCAGGCATTTTTTACTATTATAGTGTCCTTATGTTTTTGAAAGAAGTAGAACTGAGAGTTTGTCAAGTTGAAATTATAACATTTAATTCTTAATTATTGGTAAAGTTAAAGAGATATATATATATATATTTTTAACCCGTTGGTAGAGTGTGTGTATAAATGGAAGGTAGTCTCTTCTTCTTGATCTAACCTAATTTCTCTCTTCACTATTTCACCAAGAACTCCATGTCAAAGCTCACTCAAACCACTGATCCTATCGCCACTGTCCAGACTGGTCTGAGTCGTGGGACCAATGAGGGCAAGAAGAACACCGAGATTGAAGAGGACAATGAGGGGACTTCGGTTGAGTCCGACTCAGACAAGAAGGTGGAGAGTCAGACCAATGAGGAGAAGGACTATTTTTTATGTTGGGAAAAAAGTTGATGCTCGTGCTTAAGGTTGGTTTAAATTTTTGTGGTTGAATATGTCTTTTGCTTTTATATTGGATTATGTAAAAACGATTGCTCAGTATATTCCCTTTCTGGGGAGGAAAACAGAGTGTTGGAGTGTGTGGTCCATGTGTTGGGCATTTCAACAGGCGCTATTGTGGGCACAAATATAACATTCTGGTTTGATCATTCCCATGGTTGGAGGAAATGTGTGTTGTATATGTTGGAAGGGAGATTCGGAGGTTTTAAAGCAGAGAAACACCTGGAGTTCTTTACTTCTTTTATAGTATTTGTAGTCTACGTACTAATACAGGCTCTCTTGGTAACCCCTATGTGCAAGATAGGTGATAGGCTTAGGGCCATTTTTGAAAAGGCCTTCGAAGACGTTGGGTATTTTTCGGGTGTTAGCCAGATTCTTTGTCCATGCTTGTCTCAAACACGTGGCTAACACCGACTTGAATGGCGCTTTGATGTCCGGGGCTTACCAGCTTTGGATAATCGCCATAGCCACCATTTTTCTCTCTAAGTCCGTCTCTTGGGATGAAGTGCGGGATGTCGGTGCCACGGCTGGTTGTTAATTATTACTACTTTAATAATTACTGTTTTGATGTCTTATGTAGGTATCAAAGATTGGTGATCTACACCACTATGCCATCATAGAAGATGAGGTTGTGCGTGTGGTTTCCGGGGTGGATGTTGGCAGGGGTGGGGGCGAGGGCGGTGCCATCATAGAAGAGGCTACGCGTGTGGCTCTTGGAGGGGGCGAGGGCGAGGGCATCAGAAAAGAGGCTGTGGGTGTGGCTACTTGCGTGGACGGGGGCGAGGACAGGGATCGATGTGCATTTGACGATGCCATAGTTTGAGGGTTTTAGAAGATCGAGAGTGAAGAAGTTGGGACTATGGGTACATTTTGTAATGCTTTTGTCAACCATAGTATCGGTAAGGGGATAATTGTATCAACTATATTACTCTCTCTTAGTTACTCTAGTATTTGCTTAATGGATAACTGTAACAACTATATTACTCTAGTATTTTGGTTAGCGGAGGATGACCGTATGCACTCTATTATTTGGTTATCGTTTATTTTGTTATGCCTTTTTGCGTTATTTTTCTTTCTCTGGCTCGATTACCCTGTTGCTTCTGATTTTACTTTTTTTTCTTCTTCTTTTCTTTTCGCTATAGACCATATCCACACCCTTCTTGAAAGGGGAGGAATTCTTCTCCCACTTGCCACTCTTCCTTGTGCGCGGCAATTGCGTGAGGAAGTTTCTTAAGAACCATAGTATTTGGTTAACGGATTACAGATATGAAATATATTACTCTTTAGTTACTTTATTCTGGGATTTGAATATTGCAATTTGTTACACCCCAAAATTTGTAGAATCGAGAACGAATCCAAGAAACCAAAGGAATAACGTGAATGCGGAAAAACTAAAATGAAAATCGGAACCAATGTTAAGATTCGGACACTAATAAAAGAGAACAGCCCGAACTACATAACCACATCAATAAGGTTCCTCAAAATATCTTAAATAAGTCTCTAAGACATCATAGAAGAGTTTCTAATACGTTTCGGGAAGATCCCTAAAGAATCCCCGAAAACCGATCAATGGTCTAAAAGATCGAAACGCACGGTCATAATCAAACGATCATAAATAACTCAAAACACACCCAAATAGAGTGGTTCAAAAGCCTTAACTCAATAGCTTGAAATCATTTTTGCAACGAGCTAAAGAACACCCCAATTCAACACCTGTAGCTAAAGCTATGAACGTGCACAAAAAACTGAAATGGCTACTGGTCAAAACAAACTGTCATAATCGGATGCCCATAACTCACTCAATCCCTTGAAGTCAGCTTTCCAAAAAGTTAAAAAAATACCTCAATTAGATACCCGTAGCTCGAGTTAAGAACAAAAGAATGGACAGTGGTCGGACTGCAGAAAATGTCTAAAACATTCTGGAAATTCACTATTCACAAGCTAGTTTCAAAATGTAAAAAATGCGATTTTGCATTCGGACTCCGTTTTTCGCGACATCAGTCCCAAAAAATCAAAAATATTTGAAAAGGTAATTTTTCATTTGCGGATTTCAAACATAGTCCCGGAAATCTCGGGAAACGCGTAAAACGTAAACTTTGAATAAAAGTGATTCTTTAAAATCTTGTAAAATTATCTGTCTTACCCCCGGTCTCCGTTTTAACTACCGCCGGTTTCTAAAATTCAAAATCTTTATAAAAATGAGTTTAAGATCATATCTAAAACAAGAAAAATTTCCGGGGCTACAGGGGTGGACGAAAATGGGTTTTTCCCATTCAAAACTAAAATGGTTTGTTCCAAAATTCTAATAACCACATTTAATAGCAATAATCCATATCACAACTCTAAATGAAAGGATTTAAAAAATACATTCAAGCGCCCAAGGGCGAAACATGTTATAGTTTGATTAAAATAGTAGTTGTACATTGCCGGCACCGAAGTGCACAAAAAGAAAAGAATCCCCGTGCATAGCGCTCCGAGAGACGTACATCAAATGTAAATTATCCGGCTAACATGCTAACTGGCAAAAGAAAGTTTTTAAACATTGATTACAAGTTCGCAAGAAAGGAAGCATGTGTACACAAGTCTATCACATTAATGCTCCACAAAAGTAATACGGTCCTCCACCCATGCACAAAAGGGCGGACAAAGTGCCACACATCCAAGGAGAGACTACAAAACTCTCCCAACAGGATCATCACCTGAAAAATATTTAAAGTCGTGGGGTGAGCTCACTAGCCCAGTAGAGGAAGCGTAATCACTTCAATCTCGGTAGTCCGAGTGGTACAACCCACCCAAGGTTCATGGTACTAATCCTAAGCCGGTCTCTTGTCCCACATGACTCTCACACCAATCCGGAACCCCATCGAACCCAACGATCAATTTCCCCAACATGCCCACATTATAATCATTCAAGAATATAGCATGCCTCATCATAAATATCACATTCACATATATAGCAATTTAAATGCAATGTGACACAACACCACCCATGGTACACATACGACCACACACCCTAAACTATATGCATGAATCCTTGGTGTGGATGGTTCATTTGAATAGAATCAGTATCATGTTTTTTCTCTTCTCCATTGGTTGTGTCCAGCAAGCAAATTGTATTTTTTGCAGCCTCATAATTGAAGATAGAGACCATTTGTTTTTTTAATGTGGTTTTACTAAGAGGCTTTGGCTTAAGATTGTTCAAAAGGGTCTTCTTCCTTGGCCTGATGATGATTGGGAGGTTCTCATTAAGTGGATAAGTGTCAATCTGAAAGGGAAATCTTTGGTTGCTACTCTTAACAAGCTGGCCTTTGCAGCCACAGTTTATGAGGTGTGGTTAGAAAGGAATCGTAGGATGTTTTCTGAGGAATTCTTATCATTGGAGGACATCTACAAGAGAATTATTCACTGCATCAGATATGCTCTTTTCCCCTTGCATAACTTTGATAATACTCCTGGAAACCAGAGGTTGTTGCAGTCTTGGGATTTGCCTGAGTCTATTTTATCAGGTGGTTAATCTGCATATGGTTTTCATACATATATATTGGCTACTCTTTACTGTATGCTCTTCACCTGCTTTTCTCTGTTGTTGTTTTGTTGGTTCCTATTGCTGCTGCTGTTGGTTTTCTTTGCTTGGTGATCTCTGGTTTGCTGCTACTGTGGGATAGTGAGGGATGGTTTCTATTCTTTAGGCAGTGCTTGCAATGGTATGGCTGCTTCTTGCTCCTGTGGTTAGAGTTCTATCTGTTCTATGCGTATGACTATTAGGGATGGCAAAATGGTCCGACCCGCCGGGTTCCGACCCGTCCCAACCCGATTGGGGCGGGTTTGGTAAATTTATAAACGGGTTTGGGACGGGTTTGGTATCCAAAATTAAAACCCGAAGCGGGTTCGGGTCGGGTTTGGATTTTCTGGAAAACCCGTTGGTAACCCGATCCCGACCCGTTTACGATACGATTTTAATTTTAATTATATATATATATATGTGCGTCTTTGTCTATATATAACTCATTAATCTGATTCTTGGTGTTGACATATATATATATTTTTTGGAAGAATTTCAGTCAATATGCGTATATATACATTTGTTTGTTTAAATATGTAGGATATTTGGTTTATAACATAAAGCAGAATATATGCTTAGAATAAGAGAGAGATACTTGGTTTATAACTTAATTTGTTATCAAATGCATTATAACTTAATTTGTCATCAAATAATTTAGTAAATCAACTGTGCTTCTAATTTATTAGAAATAATTTAGTACAATCGATGGTAACCCGATGGAACCCGTTTATACCGACGGGGTGATAATAGTATTACCGATTACAACCCGTCGCGGGTTTGGGACGGATTTGGTATTAGTAATTTTTAAATGGGGTGGTAATGGTATTAGCCAAACCCGATCCGTTGGCATCCCTAATGACTATGGATGCCTAGGTTGGAGTGGTGGGCCTTGTTTCATCACCATTTGTTGGGGTTTATTTGGCTATAGTCTTATGTGTACTCTTTTCTATTAGTCTTATGTGTACTCTTTTCTATTGTTTTGTTGCTAGGGCTTTAAGTTTTGTTTGGCATTTTAAATGGTGTACCTATGGCTTCCACCTCCTGGAAACTGCCCCATGGTAATTGTGTAAAACTTTTTAGCTTTGTTATCTAATACTATTCATCCTTAACATTCAAAAATATATATATTTAAAAAAATTCTACAAAAGCACCAAGGAGTGATAGTTTATCATAAGGTTTACCAAAATATGAATATATAGAAGACAATCATAAGGGCATGGAATAGAAATGTTTCCAAAATCAACAGCTAACTTCTAACACTTGCAAATCCCTAAAAACACAAGTTTTTCAGCCCTCCAAAAGAAACAAAAATAGGAGAAAAATGATCTTTAATGTTTAAAACATATATACACTAAATAGTGATAGCAACACTAAAATGTATAATGGCTTCTTTTGTATTCCTTTGTATTGATAAAGTATTGATAAAATGTTCATGTATATACACTGGGGATATATGAGGACTGTACATAGATTTTTTCAGGATTGAGGTAATGGTTCTGCACCTAGGAACTTACATCATAACTGCAAACCAGAAATATAGTAGTATTCTGATATGTGTCGTCGGTGACGAAAGTGATTTTCACCAGATCACTCCTGGTTCCTTTTATTGTTCTTCTGAATCTTCCCTTACTATCACAAACTTAAACATGTAGTCGATAGAAGCTGCAATCAATAAGAACATCAAACCAAGCAAAGATTTGCAGTTGTGTTGAACACAAAGTAACTTAGTGTGACAGATTGACGTCGCGCCGTTACTTAAGATTGCAGCACTGAAGTTCAGTTCTAGCGAACATGAATGATATGGGGCTGACGCTGTCGAATTGGTGCCCCAGTTTCTTCATCATCAGATGATGCAAGTGAACCATTATGTGACACCTAATGGACATAAAAAATGGCAAAACAACAAATGCGCCTTAGCGAGTAGAAGAGATAAAAAGTGTAGATATATATATATATATATAAAGTACAAATATATATTTTACCAGTTGGCGTCTGCGATGCTGGATAACATTCACGGCCTTCATCATAATGTAGACTGGTACAATGATCCCAGAAGTTCGCAAAAGTAATAACTGTTAGACAAAGCAACCAAAGGTGTGTTTTTATACCAGTCTCATTTTTCTGCCATCTAATTGCAGCCCAAGCCATTTGATGTAAAATTGCAAGTATATCTTACCAAGATCAATGGGAAAGAGCACTCTTTTGATCCCCCAACTATAAGAGGAAGTGTATGCCGTAAAATAAGAAGAACCATGAACTGCAGACACAAAAGAAAATAAATTTTTAAGAGGCTGTGTTCAGAATGTGCTACTTAGTGAATCCGTTGGCGTTGGATCGGCAAAACCTTTTTTTTCCTATTTCATATCCTTAAGTTCAGATTACCAAAGAAAATTAGTGATAGATAAACTTATTTATGTCGTCAATAGAGATCTGAAGGAAGTTTCAAAAGGGTATTGCAAGAAATATGCTAATTGCTTCAATTCAAACAGTGCACCATTTGATTCTCTTTTCCGAAACTTAATATTTCTCCCCTGCAAGAATTTGGTGAAAATGTATCTTTCAATGAATTTCTCAAATTCAAATTTTGAGTTGTACTTTTAGAAATGGCTAGATAACATGACTTTTCCAATTTCTCCACATTTGCTTGTAATATCTACATATATATACATACCTATATAGTATATACTTCTCTTTTTCGGAAAGTAACGTGTAATAAAAAAGAATATATGCTTCTTTTTTGGGTGGGGGAGAGGGAAGTTCTTGTTCTTTATAGTTGAATACTCTGTACCTTCTCATCTCTTAACACCTCTGTCCTCTCTCTCAATCTCAATCTGTGAATTCGTACTTACTAACAATACTTGCTTAAAATTCAAAGTTGATGTCTCCTTACGGCATCTTTCAAAATATTCTCCAGCTTTCCAATAACTCTTTACGAGAAAATTAAATTGAAAATGAAACATTAAACTTGATGTGAGAGAGAGAGAGAGAGAGAGAGAGAGAGAGAGAGAGAGAGAGAGAGGGAGAAAGAGAGTGTACAATTATTGCAACGGAACGGCAGCACATCAAACTTCTTGATGTAGAAACCTCGTACTCATCATATTCGGGATCGAGAAAATTGCGGTCAGCTGAAACCATTGCTATAATTCGAGGATTATTTGGATCACTTCTGTCAATCTCCCAATTTCCCCTGATAAAATCACCACGAAATCACTTTTTCAATGTCCCTTTAGGAAAGAGAAAATATTGATGCTAGGGATCAACTGCAACGAAGCCTAAATATTAGAAGAAAGATAAACAAGTACCTGAAATTCAATGGAATACCACCATATTGAAACATCGGAGGTGGTGCTGTATAAGCTGGTTTGAATTGCTGCATTTAGTAAACAATCAACAATCACAAATGAATACCGTTCATATCTGATTTAACATGTGAAACAGTCTATAAAGCTAAAAGAAATCGTTGTCTGAATAAAATGATTATACAAAGCTTTAAGAGTCATAGGAATGGATACGTCAGCAAGATCAACAGAATCATAACGGAAATGACCAACCTGGTGGCATATCTCACACACAGTGTCACCCTTTTCGTTGCACCACCTTTGTACGCATCTGCGATGAGCATACTGCAAAAATTCAAGCAGATATGAGCACTTGCCCACAATATTTTAATACAATAATTCAGTGAACATGACTAAAATAAATCTCCTTCACATTAATCCAACTTGAATACCATTAACATATAGAGATGATTAAAAAGTAACTTGAATACCAAAACTATGCCTCAAACAACTGCCAGAGTGTGGGGACAGAGAGTTAAAGGCCTTACTATATTACAATGGTGCACAGTGTGTTATATGTGGAAGCTAGGCTGCCTCAAAGGTTCGAATGGTCCCAATATACAAATAAGGAGGGTAGTGTTGATATCGACATTCTCGGAGCATTTCATCTCTGAATGAGAAAGAAAAGAATCTTTGATCGATGAACCCATAATGAATTGTAAGCAAAGTATCAAGAACTATATTCACACTAGCAAAAACAAGGCAATAGTTTCGAACAGCAATTCTCAACATCATCAAATAAAACCTAAAATTTCTACTGAACCTCATCAATTGTATTTTTTTATGTTCTTTTTCGATTATAACACGACACTATATCCGCAAATGGAACTTGAACTGTGAACCTCCCATGTGAGAAGAAAATTGGGGATTTACCGATAATGAAAACAAATTTGACCTATTTTGTGCAAAATGCTCAACATTAGTCACAGACATATACACTCGCACGCGCACGTGCACAGATACACACACACACATTGTGTCTGGAAGGGGTTTTGTTTTAAATTTAAAATGTCAAGGATCTAAAAAAGAATGGTCCCTATTCCCTCTCTCTCCAAACCATCATGGTGAGTTATGCAGAAACAAGTTTTCTTCTGCTTCACAAACAGTAAATTAAGAGGTCAGAGGACAGTAATTTCCCCCAAACATTCATGTAACCTGACCAATAAGACGGTAAATGTTTTTTCACAAGCCTGGTCAATGACCATGAACCACCATTACAACATAATAGACCAAATTCTTAATTGTACAGACCAACAAATTAAATTAACAAGTTGACATCGTTTGTACATGCTTTCAAATGTATAAAAAACAAAAAAAAACATAAATAACAAAATTTTGCAATTCTTCGTATCATAAGAACCTTAAAAAGGACTATTATTTCAAAACAGAAAATAATATGAATAAAATCTAAAAATTACTACAGATTTCCCAAGTGCAGGAGCAATAATCAAAATTGAGGTGCAACAAACCTTCAAGGTGCCACAGCAAGAGCAGGGTGTTTCCATGTTCGAATCTTGATCATCGTCGTGGCATATCCTGCACTCCACCATTTTCCTAGGAGTCGAATTTTCATCACAATCGATGCCTCGTGAAGAGCAATCAATTACCATTTCTTCGATGCCTGATAGTGTCAAATTTTTTGATGGTTTCGTGCTCTCTATTGCAGCTTCTAAAGTGGATTCAGTGAGCAACCGATCCACCAACAACACAAAATGATCCCCCATTCTCAAATGACTTTAGAAGCTGAATAAAATGAATGAAAGCCCACACTCCAATGGATTAACCCTCTTTCTTTTTCCTGAAAATTAAAATTGAGTATAGTTAAAAGAAAAAAGAAAAAAATCCAAAGTACAAAACAATGTCCCAAACACCTAAAAAATACCATAAAATATGTTATTTTCGAGTTCGGGTTTTTCTAACGCCTTTTAGAGGATTACGTGGTATGATTAAATCGAATAAATCTGCAGCCAAAACGGGAAAATAGACCCTCAAATTATCATCTTGTAAAGCTGAGTAATTACTAATATTCCTATTGTCACTGGAAATGAAAGCTTGAAAAAATTAAACGAAAAATAGCCTCCAACTAAACAAAAGCTCTAATGGAACAGTATGAAAATTATTAGAAAGCCCAACCAAATTGAATAAGAAAAGTAACAGAGTTGAATGGATATAACCAGCAAAGAATCTTATATAGCTTCAACCCAATAACACAGAAAAGAATAAGAACAGCAAGATCAAATCAAACATAAAGTTTGAAAATAAGGAGGGAAAAAAGGGGAGGGATTAAACTAAAAGTGAGGCACCTTTTATTTGGAAAAAGGAAAAGGAAAAGGTAAGACTAAATTGTCCAACTGTGTATCTAATCACAACTACAAGAATCATACAAATGGCAAAAACCCAATTGACTACAAAACCTGCAAAAACAAATACAAACCCTGAGAAACAAGAAAGAGAGAGTACCCAGAAAGAGATAAGGAATGAAACAAACCCAGATGAGAAAAAGTAACCTTTCAATCAATCCAAGAGAAATGAAACAAACCCAGATAAAAAAAAGTAATCTTTCAATCAATCCAAGAGGAATAAAAGAAACCCAGATGGAAAAAAGTAATAATAATCTTTCAATCAATCCAACTGGAATGAAACAAACCCTGATGAAAAAAATATATCTTTCAATCAATCAAACAGGAATGAAACAAACCCAGATGAAAAAATTCAATCTTTCTATAAATTTCAGGCCCATAAACAAATAAAACCTCAATATGAGTTTGAGAGGAATATAGTGGATATAGAAGGGAAAGAAAATAGATGCTTACAAGAAGGGGATCGGACAACTACAAGCTAAGAAAGCTCTCTTTCTCTCTCTCCATCCGGGTTTCCTTTCTGCGTAGAAATCTCTGTTTTGGAATGAAGCAAGAGATGGAGTGTCGTCTATATCATTACTTAATTCGAATATAACTCAGAAAAGGAGATATATATATATATATACACACACGAATTGTTGTATTTAGATTTGGGCTTTCAATTTCGAACAATCTTTTTCTTCCTTCAGTTTATGCTGTTGTCTTGCTTCTTTCTCTATATATATACACGTACCAATGTAGGAGTATCTTTGAGTACTATATATAGATATAGCGCTGTATATGTATAGATAGAGAGAGACAATAGAAAAAAAAAGTGAGATTCTAACGGCAAAGCAACTCACTACCGCCACGATTACCTTTTACTCACCGTTTTTGGCGTTTGGAATTTTCACCAACAAAGTAATTAAACTCCGGTGAAAAGTTGCATCCAAAGCCAAGTTAGGACATTTGATGAGCGTTTGATGCTTGATCCAAACAAAATTAGAATTGTTTCTTTAATCGATATATATATATATATATATATATATATATATTAAATGGAACTTGTTTTAACCTTTGTCTCCGTGACTTGAGTTGAAAATTAAATTTTTTTATTTTAAAATGTGGTCTTCATTTTCTTCAATTCATTTAAGATTCTTATTCTGATCACCTAACATAAAACAATAAAACTTAAATATATACTTAACTACCTGCCCCCTCCAACCGAATAGCCTAGAGTCCCTACATTTATAAATTTATAATATATATAGCACTGTATAATTCTATATGAATATGAGTCCTATATATATATTTTTTCGGGTTATAATATATTTTAAATTTAATTTCTGTGTTAATATTTTGAAATTTCAAGTAATATAAATCTTGACTAACTTTTGCCAAGAAAATACTAATGGTCTTCCCACACAGGTTGTGACACTGACATTTATGTAGGAGATTGTGTTTCAATCTTATCCCTCTATAAGTTTATCCGCTAATTCATGTGTATCCCGAATTTGGAAAGGTACCATTTTGAGTAATAGGTACTTAATTTTTCTAAACTAATAATATTTCAATGATATGATGGAAATATGAAGTTGGTCTTTATTATTAATATTGATGAAGAATAAAGTTGCGCGAACTAGAACCACGTCATATTCTGCAAAAAATAATTACTTGATAATATTGGTGTGATGCCGGCCAAAAATCATCCGATATTAAGCTAGTGTTTGACAATGTGATATTTGGTGTAAATATCTATGAAACTAGAATAATTTTGTTCTCGTACATTTTCCCTTTCGCTGACCATCTATTTATAGTGATTGTTGAGCCAAATAGTTACTATATCTGGTCCGTTAATATCTTAACCAATTTTTCCTAAAAAATCTCATCTGCAACTTAAACATAAATTAACCGTCATTTTACCAAATAAGCCTTGATAGAGTCTACTAGTCAACCTGATTAGTCAAAGAATAACTATAACTAATTGTAACCCATCAAAGATAATCGAATATAATTTGAATACATGTTCAAATATTTCTATAAAAAAAAATAAGATGAATATTAAATTTATAAAAAAAAACAAAAAAATAATCTAAATTTATTTTAAAAAAATTTAACATATCCAAATTATATTCAACCCAACCCACACTAGGGACGAACTTATAATCATTGAAAAATGTCAGTTGATTATCTCTTTTATGTACTTAATTGTTCCATGCAAAGATACGCATTTCTTATAATTTATTACGAAAATAATAAATTTATCATGTTGAGATAGTCTAGTGTTAACTATGACTTTTACGGAACATTTACTTCTAGTGGCAGAACACGTGTACTCTACATTATCTTGTATCATGACTCATCATTGATCCCTTTTCATAAGAGTGAAATCACATTGTTTAATTTTGTACGTGGTATATAGTATATATATATTTATATGTATATACATCATCTCTATTTCTTACTAGCCTTTGCATGTATGCCAAGTGCCCTATAAGAATTATAGTCTAAGAGATGACACTTAGTGGGCCAATTGATTGGGTCGCCCAAATGGGTGAGTTGTTATGAATGGTCGGCCCACTTGTGGTCTTTAATACAATATTATAACAAATTTTGTTCAAATAAAATATATATACATAAATAAAAAATGATGGGTTGCAAGTTTGTAACACTTTTTCATTGGTGTAGTTGTTGACCATCCCAAACCAATGAATATGGAATCTATATCTTTATATATATCTTGCATGAAGTCATTTTCGTCAAACTCGCATTTTGTGCCCTCATTACTCTCCATGCATGATAGAGAAGCTCAAATTACATGCATCTCATGCAAAAACGCATTTAATAAACAAATTAGTACTATATACATCTTGCCAATTATATACATGGGTTATATATATATTTATAATGTAGTTATATATATATTTATAATGTAATTATATATTTATTTTAAAACAAAGTTGAGAATATGTGAGTCATTAGAACTATCATACTAAGATCTCCGTGGCATGTATATAACTTAAATTTTTTGACCTAATGAATAAAATACTTGCATTTATCTGCTCGATAAGTCTCTCTCGGTATCATTACTCATATTAAGTATGTGTTTAATTAATTGCTTTTGAAGAATTTTTTTTTAGAAAAAGAAAACCATATAGATTTCCATGTCTAAGAAAATGACAGTGACGAAATCATATAGATTTATATGCGTAGTTAGAGACCTTTGAAAGTATATATATATGCCTCAATAATTTTATTTAGGGTCCACGTTTAGAGAAGTAAACGATGTGGTTGAACAACCATTTTCTAGGTTTTAATGTACGATAAAGATGAAGGTATCAAAGATGATGCTTGGCTATCTGATTCTAAACTACTTTGATAATTTAGCATTTGTTAATGAAATAGTGCTAATTAACCTGTTTGGGATCATTAAGCAACTACATTTTAATAACAGTCAATAAGATTCACGTGGGAGAGTGTTGATAGATGCATGATATGCATATATTAGAATTGATTAGGTGAGTGGATGATCCAACACTGACCAAATTTTGGCACATTAGTTTTAAATGATATGCCACTGAATTTGAGGATTTAACTTTTTAGAACACAATTATTTCGAAACTATGCCTATGTCAAATTTTCAATTTTATAACGAGGGTCATTGATTTTTAAAAAATAATAATAATGAGGGTCATTGACTTTATGGTGCAAAATCACTAGGGCATGTTTGGTTCACATTTTTGTTTTTTGATTTTTGTTTCACAACAAAAACATGTTTGACATCAATATTTTATTTTCTATAGTAGAAAAACATAAAGCAAATAATATCATTTTTAGGAAATACTAAAATGATGGATTTTTTTTTTTTTAGTGTTTTTTGCACTATTCACAAAAATAAACTAAAAAAAAATTGCTTTTACATTTTTGCTTTTACAATTACAGAGCAAAAGTGTTGATGTCTGCCTAGGGGTGGTAAAAATAATAGTTAAAAACAATCCCTTACGACAACTTATGTTTTACCTAGTACAGAATCGGCTTGAGAAAGAGAATATCGATCCCACAGAGACTTAAATTATTCACTATAGCAATTTAAAAGTATTGAATTATGTTTGAAAAAGAGTTTGAATTGTTTTGAGATTGATAACTAAATTAACTAAAAACAGAAGATAAATTGTGATTGTGATTCAAGATAGAGAAAAACTAAGGTTTTCATCACTCAATCACTAATCGCTTAATATAGTCATCTATTTGCTCAATTGTAAGAGGGCGATCCATCACTGTGAATCGGACGTACCGTAAATAGTCGAATACGTCCCAAAATAGATACTCTCAACCGGATTCGTTACAACCCATCTCCGGACAGAGTGTAAGTAGTACATGTCATCTACTTTACTCTAATATATTCCTACAACATGAAATTAAATTAAAACATGTCTATATTACCTCGCTGAGGCATGGCCTGTGTAAACCTAGGGTTTCAAGTATTAAGCATCATTATGTAGAAAATCACACTATGTTTAATATAACATGGTTGGGTAAGATAATATATTCATTCAATTTAAGACAAGAATTTAGAATAAATATAAAATCTCGTGTCAAGAATAAATTCGATCACTAATCTACACAATCATCACAGTGTGGTCACAGTTTTCCCTCATTACAATTGAAAACAAATATAGAACTACATTACTTGGGTAGGGTTTTGCTAGAAAACCCTAGATACCGAGTTAGTTGATCATGATAGATGGTGACTGCATTGTTGATGTAGAAACGACCTCCATGTTCTTCTTTGTTGGATCTCTAGGTCTTCAGTGGCTCATCCCTTTGAATGATATAAATATCCAGAGATATGGCTCTAAATATTATGTGAAAAGAAACTCTCTAGATCTGTAGCAGACCTTTGTATTTATAAACAAAGCCGAAAAAAACCCTAATTTGCTTTAGACTTCTCCTATTGAGAGTAGGATTCCCCTTTTGTGTGATTCCCTTCCAAAACTGATAAACAAAACCCTTCAATCTGATGTATAATACATATAAATCATGTGTATAGAGGTGTTGGGGTCGGATTCAAGTCATGAAATTTAAGTTGGGCCAAAACTGGAATTTCACAATTTCCCCACGCATATCCCCGCGTAGGGGTTGCTACGCTAAAGTGTAGGTCCCAACTACGCTTAAACGTAGTCCCTTTTTGGGCCTCAATCCATAAGCGTAGTTTTAGCACTTTCTAGCCACTTTTAGCTACTATAAGTGTAGGTTAACCGTAACAAAATTATTGGAAACCACTTTTCTTGATAATTGCCATGTTTGAACCCCCTCGCTCCTTTAGTATGTTTCCTGAAGTTGAGGCTCCGAAAAATAACGTTTCTGCCCTCTGGGAAATACTTTTCGCTTGAAAACACCTCTTTTGCTCTCTCTTTGGGTAGACACAAGCACTTCTTTAGTTAATTTACCAAAATTAGTTTGTTTTCTTCATTAAGCTCCTGAAACACACTTAAACACGCAAATCGCATAAAAATACCAAATAATGGAATGTAAAGACATAACAATAGCAAGATAGGGGCCTAAAATGGACAATATTTGACACCTATCACACCCCCAAACTTACATATTGCTAGTCCCTTAGCAATGAACTCAGGAAAACTTTTAAAACTACCTTGTGATGATTGTTTTTATTCTAACTACCCTATACTACCCTATATTAATCCCTTACTTTCGTGAGGGTCGACGGTTACACTTAACACGTGTAACAAGCCTTTTAAACCCCTCGATAACATCGAGTGGACGAGTTAAGTCTCGTGAGGGTTAGCTATACTACCCACAACTTTTCCATTCTTCATTATCACGCATTCATACATTTACATACTCATTAACCAAGTTATGCTACAATGTATAAGATGATATGGATGGAACACTTTCTCACTCACTACCGAACAATAACTATCTCAAGCTCATGTTGTGAATGGTCCCCACTAGAGTAAATAACTTTGTTAATCTCTACTCCTAATCCAGACAATCTCTCGTGTTTTTGCGAACATTCTACTACGGTAGACCAACCTTTCTTCTTATACTTCATTGATCAAACTTTACCATTTTTATATGAAAAACTACTACTTTCCATTTCATTCCATTTTATCTCTTTTTATCTTTCTAAGCTCCGGACTTTCCAGAGAGGAAATTTAGTCCCAACCAACTGGGGCCGAGCTTCTTCCATGGGATTTATGCTCATTAGTTTTCTCCCCTTTTAACGTGAGCACTCTACTACCCAGTGGTAGGAGGCTTGGTTACTCAGATCGGAAGACTACTTTTTGCATTTTCTATAAAGATCAAAAATTTCATATTCATCCATTTCAACACCCCTTCTCCCCTTTTATTGTGGCAAAGCTAATTTTTCAACTACATAGTTAAAGATCAACATGATAGTGAATGATCGGTTCTAGTCGTATGAAAATAAAAGTGTTTAAAATGAAGAATTAACACGATCTAATTTTACCTCTCAGTCACAAGTACGCGAGTAGTATATAGTATAGTTGGGTAGAGAGAGTATCGAAGCACAAAGATCAGAGTCGTATTTCAAATAATTGTAAAGGAGAAAATTGAATTATATTAATAACGTTGTTTTGATTGGTTGGTTTTATAAACTAATAAACATAAAATTAAAAAATATAATTTTTGTGTTTTAAATCAAGATAAACAAGTCTAGGATTTGCTCCAACTACACCACTAGTCTCATAACATAGTCCTTTAATCTTATTATTGCAAGAGGGAGATACAATTTATACGAATCAAATTAGTAACGCTACAAGCAGTTGCTTAATCCCAAAAGAGATGCAATCAAGTTTAATTTACTAAAGTTTATCTTCGATTAGCATGACCATTGCATGCATCTATACTACAACTACTCCTAAAACATGAAATTAAAAACACACTAATGGTCACATTCTCTTAGTATGAATCGTATGCACCTAAAACCTTATCATGTCGTTAAGTACCATTATGTATAAACCATTATTTAAACATTGGATTTCTTGCCCTTAGTAAAAACCTGTTTGTTCAAGATAAATCATTAATTCAATCTCAGCTTAAGAAGATAATTAATAAATAAATCTTATTTAGGTAATTAGTTCGGTCTTTCACTACATAATCATCATATAAGTACTCTTTAACTTCCCCTCTTTGCAATAAAATAAATTAAAGTTCTACATTACTTGACTAGGGTTTCGTTGGAAACCTTAAATACTGACTAGTCGCTCATGGAAAAAGGAGACTGTATCGTTGATGTGGACATCCTCCTCACGATTGGTTCGTGGTTCTTAAGTTCTTGAGGAACCTCTCTCTCTAGAGAGACTTTTTGTATGAACGGTGATATATGATCCGAATGATCTAGGATATCTTCTCTTCATGAAGTTTTCATATATTTATAGATAAAAGTTGGTGTAAATATGGTATGTCTTTATGTTTGCACTCCAAGGAGTCTTGGTGTGAGGTGATCTGTGGCCAACCCTTAATATATTTAACCTACTAGGTTAGGATAATAAATAATGATAATGATAATAGTGTGTGCAAATAATCCCTTAAAGTTGATATAGTTTTCCCTATCGCAATTGTACGAATAAATTATAGTATAATATAGATGAGATAGGATATATCGTATCCACAAAGACTAATGATTTTACAACTTTGTCTGTAATTATTGTAACTAAATTATGAAAGATAATTTGTTTGTTTATTTATTTTCTATAACTAATTTGATAATAAATAAAATAACATAAAAGTAGAGATAGATTTTAGTTTTGGTTGAAAACAGTGGAGATAAAAGATCTAGGGTATTTATAACTCCACCACTAACCGCATAATATATTCTCATCATCATTCAATTGTAAATGGCGGGCCATCATATGTGAATTAAATATAGGGTTGCAAACATTGGAAAACCCTAATCCCAAAAAAGGAACAATTAACCTTAACCGAGCTACAAACCATATCGAACAAGTATAACTAATGCATGCATCTACTCTAAAACTACTCCTATTAACATAAATTAAAAGCATGTCTATATTGTCTCTTCTTAGCATGGTCTGTCTAAGTCTAAATTGCATGTTAATTACCACAATTGTGTAGAAAATCATGAGTTAAGCATCCGAGTTTTAGCCCATATTGAATAATCATGATTATATGTATAAATTTTGGGAAAATTATTTTTAAGGGACTAAAATCAAACATAATTGCTGCCAAATGACCTTAAAAGTTTAAAAAGACGGATAGAGACCAATTCTAAGACTTTATTACTGTTTAGGGACCAATTAAGGGTAATTTTATCTAACAAAATAATACTACCAATGGGCCCCACTCCACACACACATGTCCACCATACTACATCGTTTTGGGTCGTCTCGCTCAACTCCCCTCTCTCTCTCTACTGCTGTAACTCTCGTCTCTCTCTACACCTCAACAAAACCAAAACCAATAACTTGTTTTGAAAAACAAAAACAAAAAACAAAATTAAACCCAATACACATCTCAAGTTTACCATTTCTTTCTCTATAAAACTAAACCCAAAGATTGGAAACCCAAAACAGAAATGGCCATTGCAATCACAACAATCTAAGAAGCCCAAACCCACTTGGGAATAACACCATCCACAACCATTGATACGATCCCAAATTGACCCCAATAGCATCCTTAAGTTTACAAATCCTCTTGAACTTCACTCGCACTATCTTCATCGGCCGCGAACACTATCCTCCCCCGACGACACCACACCACCACCGAACTCCGCTCCTTACTCCACATTACTCTACTCATCATATTTTTCCCTCTGCCATCATCACACGGCAATTTATTTGTGAGTTTCATTTCTTGTTTGATTTTCGTTCATCCAATTTGGAGATTCCAGAAATTGCAAATTTTAATTCAGGGATTTAGAGATTCTTTATGATTTGGTCGGGTCATTAAGGCCCCGTTTTGTAACTGGTGTTGGTACCAAGTTTTTGGTTTTGGCACTGAATAGTAGTATCAACTCATGTTTGGTAAAACTAGAGCTGGTACTACTGTAGCGCACCAAATGACACTGTAGCGCACCAAATGGAGGCATTTTTGGAACCATCTTTGTTGATGGTTTTGTATGGTGCATACACTGTAGCAAATCACTGTAGCACCCCACTGTAGCACTGTAGCAACCCGAATCACTGTAGTACCGAATATAATATTTATATTTTAATATTATAAATATATATATATATTAATATTAATATATATATTAATATTAATAATATTAATATTATAAATTTAATATTAAAATTTATAATATTAATATTAATATAAATTCTAATATTATAAATTTTAATATTAATATATTTTAATTTTAATTTTAATTTTAATACATTAATATTAATATTAATATTAAAATTAAAATATATTAATATTAAAGTATTAATATATTTTAATATAATAAAAATATTTTAATATATTTTAATATTATAAATTTTAATATTAATATATTAGTATATTAATATATAGTAAAATATTACAAAATTTTAATATTTATAAATAAAATGTGAAACCATCCCAAGTTACGAAATATGGTTTGGTTTCAGAATTTCAACCTATACCAACTCTACCAAACATGGTTTGGTTTTTCAGCATCACTTTTTCTCACACCAAAATCATCTGCACCAAACATGGTTTGGAACCAAAATAAAACCACGCCAAACCAAATCCAACCCAACCCAAACCAAAACAAAAAACTAACACCACACCAAACGCAACCTAAGGGGTGAGTAATGGTTTCGAAGTGTTGTGGTGTTTTCATATTTGTGGGTTTATTAAGGGGTAATTTTGTAACTTTAGTCCAAATGGTCTCTAATCTGCAATATTAATTTAGGATTGATCCTTTTATATATACATATGAAACTTTATGGTCACTATTAAGTAATTATGTTTGATTTTGGTCCCTTAAATATAATTTTCCCATAATTTTTTCTCAAGCAATTAAATTTATGGCTTCATTTAAGGTAAATGTCGTGATTATCCTTGATTAAATAATTATGAACGAAGGAAGCTTACTGGATTTGGAGATTTTTCTTCTTTTTTTTTTCTCTGTTTTTTTTTTCATTAGATTTGGAGATTGATTTGTTTATGGTCTGCTCACTAAAAAAATTCACTTTCTATTTCTCTTTTCTATGAATAAACCAATAAACCAGGACTCTTTTTAGTACAAATAGAAAATAAGATTATGTTTTGATAATTTCATGTGTTTAAATTTTTTTCTTAAGAACATAATTATAATGCATACACATTTGTAACAAACTTTCATGAGTTGGAGGCAGGAAATATGGTTCAAACCTAACAATGTAGTCAAATTCAAAAAGACGGGCGACACAAACAGTTAAAGGCATTGAAGTTGTTCAAAATTTTGCATTTGAACTGATTTGTAACTGAATGAGTTTATTAATGCTGAAAATCAAATTTTCTTAAAGGTTGCCGGGAACCCCAAATCGCCCCATTTTTTATGGTTATTAACCGCCCCATTTATAAATGTGGTGGTTATGGGACGGGCCGGGGGACGGTTTGAGAGGTTCTCCCATTGGAACCGTCCCAAACCACATTATTAATATTTAATATTTTATAATTTTTTATATTAAAATTACATAGTTATATATTTGTTTGCATTTTTTTATAGTAAAATTACATTAATATCCTTAAATAAAATAACTATTTCCTTATCTACCCTCTATATCTATATACGAAAACCCTAATTTCTAAACCTATTGCAAAGATTGTTGATTAATATTTTATAATTTTCATGTGGATTAACTTATGTTGTTATAATTGAAGACTTTTATTTAAGTTTCTTTATTTAGATTTGAATTACTTGTTAATTTTGAATTATTAAATTTATTTTTGTGTTAGAAAATTATTGCGATTAAATTAATTGAATAATTTCTTATTTTGGTTTTGTTTTAGAAATTATTCCGACTAAATCAATTGAATAATTGGTTATTTCTTATATAAATTTTAATATCATATTAATGTATTTATATTTTGTTTGTTCTTAGGAAAAAAAATGGTTTAATGGGGTGGGGACGGTTATGGGGGATGGGGTGACGGTTTGGGATAGTTATGGGGATAAGGGTGAGATTTTTAAACGGTTATGGAGGATGAGAATTTTTGCTGAAAAAACCGTCTCATTACCATCCCTAGTTCAGATTCATTCATTAACTACACGAGTGCATCACAATATTAAGATTGTTCTTAGTTTACTTCAAATATGAAACAAACCTGAAAATAAATAAACTAGACCATACTTATTTTTTAGAAAAATTGATATATTGTTGTCTCTGAAATTTGATTATCGTGTTAGTATATTAAATGATGAACAGCCCACTATATTAAATGACGAACATCCCTTGAGTCTAATCATAGAAGAATAAAGTTGGTTATAGTGATCTCTTTTAAATATTATATAATGTTAAAAATTTCAAATAAAGAATTAAACTTAATTTTTTTGAGTTGTGAATACGAAACCAACTGTTTCTATATAAGACTTGAATTTATTTTATTATACTTTATACTTTTAATGAAAAATTATGTTCTAATATTTTTTCATAGAGGGCCTCATATTTAAACTTGCCTAGGTCTCAAAATTTTTTAACAAAGGACCGGCCTGCTTATATTCCCTATTACAATAACAACATAGACAAGTACCATATTCAACACATAACCAGTATATTTATTCTCATTCAAATATCAATGAGAAAACATGTATAAATCAGTGACATCCAGTTCTGGACAATGCCTTCGAGTTCAAATATTCAAATATATTGATTCTGATTCAAATATTCAAATATACAGCACCTACTTATTTTTCAAGATAACACTGAGCTCACCTGCAATAAATACGCAAACATCCAGTTCTGGACAACGCCTCCGAGTTGCAAAATCGAATCACAGCCTACAAATCACAAGTACTTTTTTTTTCCCCCAATAAATCAGTGACAATAATGCTGGAACGGCCTTTATCGATCAAAGAGATACTAATTCATTTATCAGTGATAAACAACAAGCAACTTTCGCCACAAGTTATTTAAGGCAGAAAAAAAATGTCGCCCAAGTCCTACACTTTGCAGCACAAACAACATCCTCAAACAAGAAATGAAGCGCCTGGAGTGTATATTTTCCAAGAGAGCGGTGTTATTTCATTTTTTTTTTTTAAAAAAAATAAATAAATAAATAAGCAATTTTATATATCAAGAAAGGCTAAAAATGATACACATACTTGAGGCATACCTCAAGGAGGTGTTATTTCAATTGGCATATCCTACACAGCTACCCCCAAATGCTTCACAACTTCGAGTCATTGAGGAATGCCAGAAATTTCTGCAAGGAATGAAAGCACGACAAGGAGAGGAGAGAGAAAGAACTTGTGACCCATGCCGTTTAAATTTTGCCTTCCAGATGCTTTTGAAATATTCTTTGATTGCAAGACTATTTTGAACATGTTCATGTTCCTCTTCCCGGAGCTGAGAAAAAGTTTCGTGGAAACGACTTCCCTAAATAAAAAGAATGGAATCAGATTTGGATTCAGTTTGGATTGAATTAAGCAAATAATGAGCGGCTTCGCATCTTAATTTCTTCAATGATTGGAACTAAGTACAACTGACCACAGAACAGAAACATCAAGGAACACAATCCTGAAGCATCCAACAAACTTGAGTGAAGAAGCCACAAGCTTACTAATTCATGGCTTATATCGTAAACGAATTAGTAAGACATAAACATGCTTCCTAGGAAGGAAATTTCAGATACCACGAAAAGAAACTAAAAATTAGTCTCCTGTCTTGCTCTGAATAATTATCTCAAACAAAAAACGAGTTTATCCTCAAGTTGATGTTGATGGAAAGGAGGGGGAGCTCATCTACAAGCAAAATGGGATCATGTTAATTGTTGATAAAAAAATAGAAGATCATCCAGAAGCAAAATGAACGAATTGACCATCTATTACTTGCATTAACCCAAGCACAAAATCTTGAGAATCAAGTATGAAATAGTCGATGACCAAAAACTGAGATAATATTTTCATTCACAAGTTGTTTGATCAGGTAATGTCAGTTTGCAACTTGGAAAGCAATTAACATCTATTATAATACAACTGTTCCTCTCCTTTTCATACTACTTTCAATGTATGCTAGAGGTGTGCATTACAAAACGAATGAGAAAAGAATCTTACTCGAGCAAATTAACCAACGGAGGCTGCCCACTTCAGTTTCTAGCTCCTATGTCCACGAGCCAGAATATACATAATCCAACCTGCACCCAAGAAGACTTGGAGTCAGCATGAATTAACTTCCCATGAGCTGCAATTGTGACTCAAACTGTACCTAATCTCATTTTAACCCTGAACCTTGAAGGAAAACTTGTCTGATTCAAAACCATAGTCTGCATAAACCTCGGCCACCAGCTCTCTTTGTAATTGGCACCTGCATCATATAATCATAAACTTCCTGCTGCCCTTTCAAAGATGGGAGAAGAAAGATATGAGCAAACAATATATGATAAGGGATACTACCTGCAATTCAAATTCAATTTTGATCCTTTCACTGTGTTCTAGGAGGTTTTCAAAGATCAAGAATTCAGTTCATTGACTTGTACTCAGATGATGGTCTTCGCTGAACAAACATGAAAAAATCTAAAAAAAAATAAAAAAATGAATAAAGATTTCATGCTTAGAATCAGTCAAAAGATTTCCTAACAAGTCAAAAGAATGCCAACCAGGGATTCTCAATTTAATGGATGTTAAACTTATAAGTGCCCTTGTACTTTGTCCAAGCAGCCCTATATTGGTGCAAAAAATTGGGAGTAATCGGCCCTTCCTTCTATGAAAACAGTTTGCAGAGAAGCACTCCCACTAGACAATTTTCAAATAATTATACCAGATAACTTCTAGAAAACTCTCAAGGAAGCAATTTTAAATATCTGGTTTTTTCATGTCTAGAAAGTCTACATAGAATAGTTTTCTATCCAATTTACAGAATTAACAAACATAAATGACCTGGTAAAAACCAGTTTCATATTGAATTACAATGCATTATTCCACAGTCCAAATTGTATGCAATAATGTTGTAATGTATGAAATTTAGTGATTCCAAAAACATCAATGACCTGGTAAAATTCAGTTTGGGTTGAATTATACAATTAACGAGTGCCTTTGCATATTTATCTATTCAATGATTCAAACTAACCAAGTCCAACTGACCACATAACAGAAACATCAAGGAGCACAATTCAGAAGCAAAGACATCATACATGAGCTAGTAAGATGTAAACACTATTTAAACAATTGAAAAATCTGATTAGGCAACCAAAATTATACTACAGCAAAAGCAAAACGAAAGAGCCTGTTTGAGCAGTAGCATGCTTCCAAGGAATGAAATTCCATTTACCACCGAAAGAAAGCTCTGAATAATTCTATCAAACAAAAATGAGTTTATCCTCAAATTGATGTTGATTGAAAGGAGGGGAGGTCATCCAGAAGCAAAATTGTCAAAAGATTTAATGCTTAGAATCAGTCAAAAGATTTCCTAACAATAAAATTAATATACAGAGGAAAGATCACAGATGTCAGCAAATATTAACATTCAAAGGATAGAATCAGGAATAATCACATCCTCAATTAGCCATACACAGCAATCAGCAAGTATTAACATTCAAAGGATAGAATCAGGAATAATCACATCCTCAATTAGCCATACACAGCAATCAGCAAGTATTAACATTCAAATGATAGAATCAGGAATAATCACATCCTCGATTACCCACACAAGTAAAATTTGGAATTCAAGGAACCACAAATAAATAGAACAAAATATCATTCAGCAAAATATAAGGGTGTGTTCCCTGATGAGGCACACAAATAAATGGAACACTAATTTGGAGCATACATCACTCAGCAAAATATGAGATTCAGTGAGGCATATATAAGTAGAATACACCCTATATAGTTCTGAAGCAAATCAAACAACATTCATCATTCAGCTCTGCAAACAAGATTCTGAAACTTGTACTGATTTCTCATTCAATCTTTTAAAGATGAGAACAAAATTTTAAGGGAAAACCCCCCAAATCATATCAATTGCTACCAAGACCCCTAAAATTGTCCCCCTGTTACAATAATCATCAATAATAAACCTACCCAATTTAATAATAAACTAATGTGTTAGATCCTCACAGAAACATCAATCAATAAATCAACCTCCAGCTTCCTATTACCTACTTATTTTCCACGGTGACGCCGCGCTCACCAGCAATAATAACTGTGGTTGCCATGTCAAGAAACATCCCATGCTCAACCACACCTGCCAAACGCAAAATGGCATCACTTGCAACCTTCAAATCCCCAATATCTTTCTCGAAATACAAATCCACTATGTAATTCCCATTATCAGTCACAAATGCTTCGCCATTTTCGCCCCGAGTTCGGAGCTTTGCAACACAACCCGCGTCCTCAAACAACAACTGCAGCCTCTGGGCAGTGAATTTCCAACAGAAAGGCACAATCTCAACCGGCATGGCCAACCCACTACCCCCCAAATGCTTCACCATCTTCGACTCATCAACAATCACCACAAACTTCTTGCAAGCACCCTCCACCATTTTCTCCCTCAAGAGGGACCCACCTCTCCCCTTCACCAAATTCAGATACGGGTCAACCTCATCGGCGCCATCAATCGCCAGATCGATGACCGGGTGTGAATTGAGATCCGACAACGGAATACCCAATGAGACGGCCTGTTCATGGGTCATTGTCGATGTGGGTATGCCAATGATGTTCTTGAGATGGCCTTGACGCAAGAGCTCGCCGATTCGGTCCACGGCGTGTTTGGCCGTGGACCCAGTTCCGAGGCCTAAGACCATACCGGACTGGACGAACTCGACGGCCTTGTAGGCGGCGATTTTCTTGAGCTGCTCCTGGCTTAGGGTGGGCGGTGGTGAAGGCTTTGGCGCCATTACAGCCGCCTTCACCGTTGGTTTGTCACACCCAATGAAACGTGGGTAAGGAATAGCCATTGTTGTTGTTGCTGTTATATATGACCACACAAAAATGAAAATTTGAATTGAAATGAGAGAAAGGGAAGGCCAAACAATAAATATCTGATTTGGATAAGCTGTTAAAGGGTCTGATTAGACCAAATCAGGACCCATAATTGGTTTTGGTTTTGGAAAATGAAATGAATCTAAAGTGAGGGGTTGCTTTCACGGAGATGGGTAGAAGATAATGGAAGTTAAGGTTTATATGGAGGAGGGAAAGGTGTGGAGGACACGGAAGTTTCAGAGGGAAAGGGGTGGTGGGCGTGCATTGTTTTGGGACTTTTTGTGTGGTCTTGGAGAGAGATTTCTCGAAGCAACAGTACATGTGCAGCGTAAGAAAAAAGAAAGTGTCGACGGCTGCGTTTTCGTTTTTGTTATTATTTTTTTAAATGTTAAAGAACTAAAACGTTCGTTTGAGAATCTTTGATGATTTTTATTTTCGTGAATAGTAAAAAAACGTTTTCTCATTCTTAGTTCAAAATTTGAGAACACTAAAATGATATTTTTTTTGTTATCAGCACTATTTGTTCTCAGCCAAAAAAATAAATTAATTGTTGCAGATTCCTTAACCGTCATCTTCAACATCTAAACCTTAACTTCTATCTTCAACCTCCAAACCCTAACCCCCACCACCACCACTGCAAATCGACACCACCACCAACACAAACCCTTACCTCTGTAACTTGACACCCAAATTGGGGTGATGTGATCTTTATACATGTTACTACTTATATATTTATATGTATATATATATATATATATATATTCCTGTATGCTAATCTTTTGAACAACAGTAGAGTGGTTCTATTCATTGTTGTATGAAAGACTTGGAAGTATACATTGTAACTAGTTTGTACAAGGGATGACAATTAAGTCAAACTTAATCTCATCCTTTGACAATTTATTTTCTACCTTTTATTCCAAATAAATCTCAAAAACGTGTTTTTTTTTTTCTCAAAAATTTTTTAGACAAAATTTCCAACCAAACATGTTTTTGTTTCCGGATTACCCTTAGGACAAGAATAAGAAAAAATTTTGTTCTCAAGAGATAAAAAAACGAAAACGAAAACACTAGTTTCCAAACACACCCGTTGTGTTTTAAAACTGTTGGACAAAACATTTTTGGTTTAATTACACCGAAACCCCTGAGATTTGGAAACATTACACCTAGATACAAGGTCGGGTACATGTAGAAGTGGCAAATGGACAAATTTGGGTGGGTTTGGGTTGGATCGTAAACGGGTGGATCATTAACGGGTCAATAACTCATTCTCAACCCGTTAAGATGGATCGGGTCAACTCGCAAGTTGAACTTCACCCATTTTATTTTTAAAAAAATAATTAAAGATACTTCATCAAAAATTAATATATAATTACAAAGTTGTATATATTTACATAGACATGTTCAGTTGGTGATAAGATCAAGGGTTAACTTCATTTACACCAATTGAGGTTTGTTCTAACTTCAATCACATATTTTCAGGTATGCAAATTTTCAATCACACCCCCTCATGGTATGAAATGTCTAAAAAAACCCTTAAATTAATTTAATCCCAGAATATTGCTAGCCTCGTATCCAAACATATATATTCAACCCTCAACCATATATCCAAACACCACCACAAGCTGCCCCCGCCCCCACCATCCCCAACCCCACAAACCAGCCGCCACCATCCCCAACCTTTAGATATTGTGGAAATGACGAGTGCCCTATCTTTCTACATATATATATGCATGTATTTATGTCATTTATCTTCCACTCGGTCGAATCTATGGTGTTCGTGCAATTTCATTTAAGTAATTTTTAGACCGCATATGATCAGCAAATGGTGAGTGCCTTACCTATCTATCAATCTACACACACACACACATACACACACACACACACACACACACACACACATATATATATATATATATATATATATATATATATACCACACATATATAAGGTTGAAAGATTATATATATATAGAGAGAGATCTAGAGAGAGAAACCATATTCGTCGAGAAGCCAAAAGAATTCTGGCATCACATTTTCTTCCGCGAATAAGTTTGGTTGAAATCATCTAATTCATATCCAGTATTTCCATAGTTCATAAGTTTGCAAACATGAATATTTGGCATTCAAGATTCCTGGATGATGGAATTACCATGTTGTTTTCTTAAGCATAAAAATTTTCTTGCCCACCTCTTACTTTCTCTTTCTAAAATTCCTATCCAGGGTTTAGGTTTGGGATTGGGAGGGGTGAAATTGATAAAATAAGGATTGTCTGTTTCCAAACATCACTATAAGGATAGTTTAGGAATTAAATTAAAAATTTAAGGTGATATCATGAATAAGGGGGTGTAAATGATGTGTGTCAATAGAAATAGGGGATGAAATTAAAGATTTACAAACCTGAGGGGGTGTGATTGAAATTAGAACAAACCTCAAGGGTATAAATTAAGTTAACCCTAACTTCATTTACACCCGACCAAATTAGAACCCATAATTGGTTTTGGTTTTGGAAAATGAAATGAATGTAAAGTGAAGGGTTATTTTCACACAGAGAGAAAAACGTGATGCGTAGAAGATAGTGGGAGATGGGGGTGGTATAGAAGTTAGGGTTTATATGGAGAACGGGAAGGTGTGAGGACACGGAAGTTTCAGAGGGAAAGGGGTGGCGGGCGTGCATTGTTTTGTGATTTTTTGTGTGGTCGAGGAGAAAGATTCCTCGAAGCAATAGTACATGTGAAAGTGTTGTTTTTTTATTTGTTTTTTTGGATGAAAGAATAAAAATTATTTTTGTATTTGTCTTTATATTTTTCCCAAAAAAATAAAAACAAATATGTGTTTGGGACAAAAAGTATATTTGGTTCTTTCACACACATACACACACACACATGAAACCGATAATCAACACATAATCAAATATATATACCAATATATAGTCAAGGATAAGATTGTATTATAGAAGCGATAGCTTCCTGCCTCTTTCATTCCTACTGCCCCCTTCGGTGAGAAGTTCCCTTCCCTTTTCTAAAATGTTTGATTGGTCTGCTTAACAAATGTACAAAGTGGAGTTGCCCACTATTTAGCTGACCCTCTTCTTCCCATTTGGGTTGGGTTGACCCAGAAGTACAATAAGAAGGAATGGAACCAAATATATATACCAATATATATATATATGTGTGTGGATTTGTATGAATTGGCAGCAATGAATTGAAAAAATTGTAGAGAGAGGGGGAAGAAATCTGGAGCTGTAATCTGTAAGATCTTATTCTTCGCTCCTTGTAGCAGGAGAGAACCCTAACGTAGAACATTGTTTTCCTCCCAAATTGGAGTAGCTTATCCATCGGTAGTGGTGGTGGGGGGTTGAAAATTGGGGGTTAGGGTTCCAGTGGTGGTGGTGGTGGGTTGCGAATTGGTGGTTGGGGTTTCGAATTAGGGGTTAGGGTTCTAGTGGTGGTCATCGTCGTGTGTGTATATATATATACGTGTGTGTGTATTTATAGTGGTGGTGGTGTTGGTGTTGGTGGTGGTGGTGGTGTGTGTGTATATGTGTGAGTGTGTGTGGAGAGGGAAGAACAAACACTGGAAAAACACCTAGAACACCAAAAACACAAAATTGGTGTTCTCTGATTTTGACCCAGATTTGTTTTTGTTCTTAGCACTGTTCATAAAAACGTTTTGCCTAAAATTACACCCAAACAAGGATTTGTTCCGTGAACAATAACAAAAAACAAGAACAAAAATAAAAAACGCTCATTTCCAAACGGGGCCTTAAGCTCTTGGATAAAACATTTTTGGTTTAATTACACCGAAACCCCTGAGGTTTCAAAACATTACACCTAGATGCAAGGTCCGGTACGTGTGTTCCAATCTCACTTTAGGTTTGAAAAAATTGACAAACACATTTGAATGACACATCTGATACCCAATGAAATCCCTTGACTTTGGACTTACACTATACACATGTTTAACTTTCCTTTCATGCCATTTTCTCTCAAATTTAATGGACTAAAATGACCTTTACTAACTGATATGAAATTACCTTTACAACTGATGCTTCTAAACCGTATATGCAATGACTACAATATGTTTTACAAATCTGACTAAAATGACTTTTACAAATATATTTTTTACTCAATTTACTTAAATTAATAAAAAATAATAAAACCAATCTAATTAATCCTAATTAGGTGAAATTGAGTTCAATTAAGAAAAATATTTTATTTAATTAACCCTAGTTAGTTCAATTAAGTGAAAAGTCAAATTTAATTAACTCTAATTAAATTAATTTACATTATTTAAGTAAATCCGCCAATTCAATTGATACGAATTATGTCAATTTATATTAATTAAGTAAAACTCCAAATATGATTAATTTTAATTGGGTGAAATTGGGTTTAAATTATTTAATTAAGTAAAACCGCAAATATGAACTTTAATTTGGTGAAATTGAATTCAATTAAGTAAAATTCCTAATGTAATGAATCAATTTAGTTCAATTACACCCCAATATAATTAGTCGTGATTTCATTAATTTAAGTAAAAACCCTCAAATCAATTGATCCAAATTCTGTCAATTCTCTTTAATTACGTAAAACCTCAAATATAATTAATTTTAATTGGGTGAACTTAAGTTCAATGAAGTAAAATCCCTAGTGCAATGGATCAATTTAGTTTCAATTAAGTGAAAGTCCCAATTTAATTGGATTACTTAATTTTATTGAAGTAAAATTCCCAATTCAAATGATCCAAATTATGTCAATTTAGTTTAATTACGTAAAACCTTAATGTTAATCTATCTAATTAACTCTAATTTGGTAAATAAAAGAATTAATTAAACGCTAAACCCTAATGTTAATCTCTCTATCCAAATGAGTGGATGGTGGTAGGTAAGCGGGGATAGTGCTTGACGCTACATTGTGTGGCTAAGAATCATAAGGGCAAATGCGTAATTTCATAATACAAATATTTAATCCATTTTAATCATTGTTTAATTGAAGGGTACACAATTCATAGCCTTCTAAAAGTTCTTTTGCTGACACGAGGCTAAGGGTCTGTTTGGTAGAGCTGTGTTTGTGTTTGTATTTGTGTTGAAATAAACAAAAAACAGGTTTTTGGTTTTTTCGTTCATTCATCCAAAAACATAAGTATGTTTGGTAGGGATGTTTTTTGGGTCGAAATTGAAAAATTAAAAATCAATAAACACGTTTGGCAGAGTCCTGTTTTTCATAACATAAACAGAAAAACATGTTTGGATAGCCCTGTTTTTCCTAACAGAAACAGAAAAACATGTTTGGCAGAGTCTGTTTATTCTGAATTTCACAGAACAGAAACAGAAAAACACGTTTGGTGACTTCAAATGTATTTTTTTTGTTTTTTGAAAATACAAAAATTAATGATGTCAAATTTTTGGCAATTGAAAGGCACTTCTTTACCAAATATTTTCTATGACAAGTTGGTATTGTTCATCATGGACACTTTTGAAAATGAAAAAATTTCGGCAACACCTCCCCATGAGTTGCCAGGTAAGATTACATATATCAGAAATTAAAAAATAGAAGAATTTTCCCTGGCTATATATATAAAAAAAAACAAATTAAAAAGAAAATAAAGTTGTATGTTTGACTCTCAACCTCATTGTCATTTCTTCGAATTCATCTAAATTAATTTGAATTCACCTAAATTAAAAATCCATCCAGTCACATTATCTATTTTCTCATCTCGAGTGCATAACTTGTGGCATGTGTCAGATATACTTGTCATGTTCATAAAATAAAAATAAAAGGTAGAAAGAAAAAGGAAAATGAGGGTAGATATATGTAAATATCACCACAATCTTTTATTACAATTGCCAAGATAGAGAAATACTCGTTGTTCAATATAATGGAACAAAAATTATCGTCCATAAAAGATGATTCAAGTCTTTTGCTTCTAAATAAATCTCCCCCTAAAGCTAATTCATCTCATTTGTATTTCTGAAAGAAATAAAAATTACATGCTCACATCCTTCTTTTTTGGTCTCTCCGGCTAGAGAATCGTATATTCCATATGAACTGTGGCCGGTTGCTGATGGTGCGCACATTCCAAATGTGCAACAAGTGCTTCAATCTGAGCCTCTTCTAAAAATTTATCAACATATTTCTAACTGCAAAAATGTTGGTATGTGTTTTTATTTGTTTACTACCGCACTATATGGTTGAGTCTTGATATAGTACAGTATATGCATCTAATGATCGTAATTGGCCACGCTTGAGCATGGAATTATTAAAATCACCCCAGACCCCTACCTCAAGTTGTTACCTTCTTATCATTTCTTATAACCATGAACAGATGACCCAACATTACACTTGCAGAACTGATGGCAGAAAAACAGTTCCAAGCTGTAATGCAAAGAAATTACCCAGAAGCGAAGAACACTAAAGTCTATAAGAAGTATAAAAACAAAGCATACCACATCAGACATATCACAATGAAGCTTAGTTACAGAGTCTCCGCGCCCCAGCTCCTGAGCAATTCCATATGCAATATCTGTCTTTGGCCCCAAGTCTGGCTTCAATGAGTGTCGGGGTAATTTAGCAGCAAGATTTAGCAATAGTGCAGAAAAAGCAAAGCAAAGAATAGATAAATATAACATCTATCGTTCGTCCTAAATTAAGTCAGCTATTGTATCACGAACTGCATTCATTGCACCCCTCATAGGCATAACATTTTCAGGTGCATGATTGTCATCTCCATCATCATCCTCATTCCCTTCGCCCGAGCTCTCACCCGATGTACCGTCAAATATAACATCTGCCTGTCCGTGCATCCTAATGAAGTTGTGCAGTGCACAACAAGCTACTACAATGTCGACCTGTGTAGGAAACTTGTAGCAAGGCATCCGCTTAAGAATTGGAAATCGCATCTTCAACATGCCAAAACATCTTTCAATCACATTACGTAATGAAGAATGCTTGAAATTATACAATTCCTCACGGCCGCGAACACGATTACCTCCAGTACGAAATTCGGCCAAATGATATGTTTGACCTCGATACGGAGCTAGAAATCCCGGTTGATTAGCATACCCAGAATCAACCAAATAATATTTTCCTGGTAAACATAAAATATGTTATAGAATGAACTTAGGAAAATATGTTAAAAAAAATCATGGAGCAATTATATTTTTGTTAATATATACCTTCAGGAGGCATGGGAAAGTCTAAATCCCCCCGTGCAAGACACTCATTCAAAATTCTAGAATCATTGGTTGTCCCTTCCCATCCACCTATGACGTACGTGAATTTCATGTCAAATGAACAGACGACCATCACATTCTGAGAACAAAACCCTTTCCTGCCCCTGTATCGTACTTGTTTACTTGCTTCGATATGGGCATCGACATGGGTGCCGTCTATTGCACCCACGCAATTTTCAAAGAAAGGAAAATACTTTGGATTTGCCAAGATTTCAAGTGGCACGACATTGAAGTTAGGAGGAACAATTATTTCAGTTGCAAGAACTCCAATAACATGTAAAACACGGTGAAAATGAGTGAATATAATCCATGTTGAGTGTTGAAATCGTTCAGCTACCAATCGATTCCTAGCATTATGGCTCAAAGTTAGGAGGAATATAGCTAACTGTTCCTGTGCCGTTAACCATTTGGAGTCGCTTAACCCTAATCCCTTTAATCGCTCACATAAATTTTCAAAGGCATCAGGGTTCATCCTTAAATTTTCATAACACCTAGTCTCATTCCCGCGGATTAACTCAGTAACATATTGTTGACCACGTAAAGCCGAAGTCCTACACGGCATTTTGTTTCTCTGTGAATTATATTGTTGCAATACCTGACATACTGCAGCGAGACAAGAATTTTCATCCGAATCATCAACAAGTGATTCAAGAACAATGTTAACGATGTCCTGTAACATACGACCATCATTACTCATGACGCATAATAGGATTGATGATGTCCTGATACAGTATTAAAGCAAACATTCAACAGGTTTTCACGCCTTGCAGAAAAATGATAAAATAGAAAAAGTATAGTTCATCATGAGGCACAAATAATAAAATATTTGACTATTTGACCAAAACATAAACATCCAATTTAAAAATAGACATAACATAATAATCATCCACATTTAGTCCTACAATCATCCAATATTTAAAAATACACACACAATCCTCCAAATATTTAAAAATACACACACAATCCTCCAAATTTAAAAGTACACACACAACTACAGATTCATCACCCAGGCCACTTTCCTCTCATCTGAAAGCTTAAGAAAGAAACGTCGAAAAATTTCAGAATGTTCAAACTTATCAATGGCCTTAGCAAAATGGGCATCATCCACTCCTACCAGCTTCCCTAATATATCAACACATTGCTCAAAGTGTTGGTAAGTATTGTCAATTTTAGTTGGTGAGATAGCCTCATCGCTTTGCCCTTTTTCATAGGCGGATACAACACTACCCACGCTTTGACTCACGGTTTGAACCTTAGTAGCACTCGTATCTTTAATACAAGCTATCAAATCATAAATTGCCTTTGACATTGGATCATGTTTCCTTTTCTTTCGGGCATGGACTGGTTCAGGAATATCGACCACATCATCCTCATCATCAATATCTAGGTCAACATGAGCACGGGACGAGGACTCTGGAAAGGATGAGGGTAACCTAGTAGAAGGTCGGACGTGTTCACCAGTGGCTTCAGTACCTCCCACTAAGAGAGTCATTTGCCTATAGTAAACATAAGGCTTTCCCTGGAATTTTGCCTTGCAACCCTTGTACACCTACAACATAATATAAACCGTCTATTTTAGTAAATGATATTACTAAATTGTAATCTCAACTTCTAAAACTATATTCAAGAATACTAACCTGATCCAACCTATCCCATTGTTCAGACTCCATAGTCACCATATTCGTCGCCTCATCAAAGCCAACTCCTGTTGCCTTTTTGACATTTAGAAACAAACGGTGGTCTTTTTTCAGACTTTGCCATTTGTTCTTAATCGTAACAGGAGTATACCCAGATCCGAGTTTGACTTTGACACCGTCACGAATATTGGACCACCCAATTTTTGTGAATGATCCTTCTATCTTATAACCAAGGTTGACTTGTTCCTCCATCAAACTGAACAATATATCAAGTGGTCCTTTCCCCCAAACGCGACTATGATCTACCTCATCATTGATGTTAGTGGTATCCATCTAAATTTTTAATAAGACATATTGCAAGTCCATCACCAATAAATATTAGAAGGTAATCAGATACCAATTGATAATACAATTTGATCAGTTGCTACTCCTGCACACTTGACTTAATTGCAAAAAAATAAAATAAAAAAATATCCACATTTCCCCAACAATTTCATATAAAAATGCTTTTTCTGATGGAAAAATCATGTCAATCTTAGCTAATTAAAAGTAGTAAAGGATATTTGGATTTAGACTGTACTAAAGAAATAGATAAAGTAGTACAAATATGGGTAGCCGAAATAGAGAAGTCCATAACAGAAAATAAGATAACATTAGCTAAAACAGCTAGTTATATAATATCAACACTAATAGGATGTACCAGAACATGGTTTGAAAACCTTAGTGAAACAGATAAAAATGTATTAAGAGGAAGTAAAATAATAACAATAAAAACGAAACAATTATATATGTTTTTAGCAATAAAGCCAGCATAGCAAGGAAAAAGAAAACCACTGGAGCAATAATAGGAAATCCATTCCAAGATTTGATAAAAGAAATACCACAAGATATAGTAAAATTTGAAGAACCAGATGAAACTAAAAATTTATCTATTATATCAAAAAGGTTCAATGAAATAGGAGAAAATAGCAACCAAAATATAGATAATTTGGAAATAATCAGAAAAACAAAGATTTTATTTACCAATATCATATATTAGGAGAAATAGATAGAAAGCTAATACCTATATTAATAGATACAGGAGCAGGAGAAAATTATATCCCCTATAATTTAGTTGGAGATACACCTATTATTAAAAGTTCAAATCATGTGTATAATGATTTTGAAGAAATTACGAAAGAATGTAAACAACAAGTTGACAAAGAAATAATAATAGGAGGAAAAGTCTTCTAATAAATCCACAGATAGATTGTGAACTAGAAATAATATTAGGAACGAAATGGTTAAGATCAGTAGCACCTTGGAAATTAAATGAAAATAGTTTAGAAATAACAAATCCTAATAATATAAACAAAATTGAAATAAAGAGAGATAATATGTCAATACATGAGCTTAGAAGATTTATTTGTCAATAACAAAATATTCAAATTTTATCCATATCCATTTGATATACTCTGCCAAAGCATTTCAAAAGAATTAACACACTGCACCAAATTAAACAGAGAAAATAAATCAAATTTTAGAGGAACATATTAATTTCTTAATCTCAAGCTTACAAAGAATAAAAGCTTTTGAGACATAATTGGAAAAAAAAAATTGCAATAAGCAGGTTTTAAACAGCTTTCGGAAATGTACTGCATTTCTCAAAACAAAAGCACATCAAGAAATGTAACTTTACATACCAAAAACATTGGACTTTAAATTTTTAATGACTAGTTGAAAACAGCATCAAA
Source organism: Cornus suecica (assembly GCA_963922005.1). Taxonomy (NCBI): domain Eukaryota; kingdom Viridiplantae; phylum Streptophyta; class Magnoliopsida; order Cornales; family Cornaceae; genus Cornus; species Cornus suecica. The sequence continues at coordinate 46,644,163 of OY998242.1, forward strand.
GCAAATAACAAATGTCCTTCAATTTCAAATCCCTCCAATCACTCTCTTAAATGAAATGAAAAATTAGAAATTAGATATTCATCATATGTTCCAACTCCCAAGTAGCCTTAAAATTACTAAATTGAGTCTACCCAAAAGAGTAAAGAATGAGCAAAATAACAGCACTAACACATACATCAACTCAAACAAAGTAAGATTAAGATAACACAATCGTACAAATCGTTTAAGAAAATGAAAAAAATGCAAAGTAAAAAGTCCCAAAAGAAACACATTGGTATAATTATATTGGATGACAAAGGCAAAGAGTCTCACAGATTATATATTTATCAAGATACTCGCAAATTAAACTCTCAACGAATTCACCTACAAAATCTCTACATCCAAAGCAAAAAAGGTGCCAAAACAAAATGAATTAAAAAATGACACAGCTTAGACAGACATTGATTTCATCGAATCAAAATTGAAACAAACTAAAAATTAAGAAAAACCCAAAACCCAGTTGTACAATTTGAGTAAAAAATGATTAATGTAAGTATAAAAAATAAAAAATAAAAATAAAAGAGAACACGGGTATCAGAGAAATAGGCTGATCATCAAAAGTCATAAAGTAATATTTCACCATATTTCACAAGTATCAAAAAACAGAATTTAACCAATAAGGAACAACTTAGATATGGAATAAGCATAATAACCACTAAATTAAGTAATAAAATGAGAAACAAAATAGAGTGAAACCAACAAAAACATCAATTCAAATTGCTCAAAATTTTTAAAAAAAAAAAAAAACATGGGTTTGATAGAAGAGATTGATCGTATCTAAGCAAAGAGTCTGAGAAATCACCCAAGCACTGTATCATGAAGTGGACTCTCTGTCTATAAGGTGTGCTTAGAGAGAGACAGAGAGAGAGTTTTCAAAAGAGAAGAAGGGGCTTGGTTAAGAGGGCAGATATGGAGGGAAGGTTCGCGGAGACTTCTAGGGCAGTGACCGTCTTTCAGTCGTTTCTGAATGTATAGTTAAATATATATGTATATATATATATTGTGGATTATATATACAAAAACGAAGTTAAAAGCCAACCTGATCTCAAATCGAGAAGGAACAGTCGCGGAAATCGCCTCTCTCTGTGTAACCAGCTGTGAAGCCCAAATGCGCTCCAATCGAAACCCTAGCAGTTGCCTTTCTTCGTGAAACCCTAGATCCAGCGAAAGTGATGATGAAGATCACAAATTCATGGCCAGATCTGAAGACATGAGAAGAATCACCACAAATCGCCCCTTCGTGAATGAGAAACCCTAGCCCAAGCTCTTGTGAGAAAACAGTTTTTGGGAAAGGTTTTTCCAAGTGTGTTTGACGACGTTTTTTTTTTCTTTTTCTTTTTCATCGAGTTTTATTGCACAGTAAAAAAAACTTGAAAAAACACCAAATTCATGTTTCTCAAATTGTACTGTGAAATGAGTTGGGTTTTTTTACTGTTTACAAACCGGTTGGCCCAAAACAAGTCATCCAAACAAGTTTTTTTACCAAAAAACATAAACACAAACACAAACCTAGCCAACCAAACAGGCCCTAAGTGTTCAAAAAACTCAAACCTTGCATGTTGGTATAATTTTTCCAAAATCTCATAAGGTGTCAGTGTAATAAGCCTTTTTTTTCCTAGCCGAAAGACAAAATCCAAGAATACAGAATAACAAAATCCTCCTCAATGACTAGAGACACCTAAGAGGGCGAGATAGACCACACATAAGATCATAGACTTGCAGGTCGAAACCATTTACTGAATAAATGAGTTACACGATTATAATTTTTAGTAGTCCTAAGTAAAGAAAAATTAGAATGCTCAGCCAATAAAAATTTCACATCGTCAAAGATGATGGCAATAAGACCATTACTCGGTTTGAGACTTATGTCCGTACTACAATCCCCTTCAATGAAAGCATGACTATAACCCCAAGATAACAATAGAATCAAACCTTCTCTCAAAACTAAAGTTTGTGCAACTTCAACACTACAACCTAGGTGGATCAATAAAATCACATTTCACTTCTAGTATGATGATGACTGGACTGGATTAGATCTTTTAATAATTAGATTTGGATTTAGGAAATTTTTTTCTTGGATTTGATTCAAAATATTATAACTTCACCCAATAAGTGAAAAAATGTGTTGATTTTAAGGGGAGCTTCTAATAATTGGATTCCGATTTGGGAAAATTTTGTTTTTACTAGATTTGATTCAAAATATTACAACAAAAAAATGAATCCGGTAACTGCTTATTAATTTACTTTTAACATACCAATATTACTCTTCAATTAATTATACATGCCTATATTTATAAGAACAACATTGTATACAATTATTTTTCTTCTAACTTTTTTTTTTTCAAATTCCATTTATTTCAAACACAAAAATGTACTTCAATTTTCTTTCAAATTCTAATTTGAAATTTCGAAAAATCTTGATTCCAAATAAAGTGTAGATTGTGTGACAATAAGAATGTAAAAACAGTATTTGCAGTATTTTGCAATTATATTCTAACAAACATGTTATGGAAGTCGTGTTATATTACATGGTTAATAAATAAAAAGGAGTGGTGTTTCTAATGAGAGAGTATATGATATAATTGTTCAACTGATTGTATTCAAGTTGACTAATTTTGTAGAATACTCATGAGTCAATATAATATGTTTAGAATCAGTGGCAAAGTTAGAAATTTATTTAGAAAGTGCGCATTATATTTTGTAAAATGGGATAAGACCTCGACTGATAAAATAACAAAAATACATATTATTTTTCTTCTATAAGTACTAAAAAAATTTCCCATTAAAATGTGAGGTAAGAAAAATAAGATTAAAAATTAATTATATTTTAAATATATTAAAATATTCTTAACCTTGCAAGTAGTGATATTTCCAGTTCCTTTTCCATTTCACTCACTTAATTTATTGTAATTCCTTTTTCATGCAACTCCTTTCATTTCATTCCCAGTCAATTACAAATTCATTTTTACAATATCAATCCAAATTATTTATGTTGTCTCAATCTTTATCTTGTAATCTATATTGCAAGAAGTGGTGTTCTATTTGTCTTTCAATTCATGTCATTCAATTCTCTGCAATTTCATTCACTTGTAACTTCTTTTATTTCATTCCCAGTTAATTACAAATTTCTTTATTTCCTTGCATTAGTTTATTTCTTCAAACTTTGACATTAAGTCCTTTTAATTAAGGCAAAAAGAATCCTTGAAGTAAAAGTCTTGTTCTTTTATTTCACAATCGCTTGATTCACACCCATCACTTCCAAAAGAAGAGTTGCACATTCTTTTTGCAAGTTATTGACTGTTGTTTAGTCTGGCATGCCCACGCTTCCAAAACCAATTTTTGTGCAAATATTGAGTGGCACGCTCGGAGAGGGACACGTGTTAAAGTTTGAAAGATATGCCATAAATGTTAAGAAAATCCATCATGTTGAATGAAGAAGAACTAGAAGAAGCACCACCAGTTTTTACTGGTAGTTTAGATGCAACTCGGCCATTATCATTGGTAGAAATGTTTAGAAAGCTCCATGCAAGATTTGACATTTTGGAGGAATCGCTTGCTCAGCTCAAGTCATCTTCCAACATTGTTGAATCAGTTTCTCAACCAGCGCCATGCTCAGTCGTGCAAGCCTTGGCCACATAACCTCCCACGACCATTTCTACTGTGATGGCCGTGGTAAATCAAAGTCTTCCACAAACCACTTTACCACCAACTTTGGCAATTCGGCCACAACTAGTGTTCTGTCCACCAATTCGACACATGCCTCAACCAACATATTTTCCACCTTCCAACATTATGGAATCAGTATCCCAGCCAAATTCCCAGCCTGTAGTTCAAGCTTCAACCATGGATCAACCAGTGGTTCTTCCACCAATGGCCACAATGCTGACTCATAATCTTCCACATGCCAATATTTATTTTTCAACTCCTTTGGCGAGTCTTCCAATGACTATGCCATGTCATGGCTTGAGGATCAGCCATAACCAATTCTACCGCCGTTTCAAATGTCCTTAAAGCATCTTCCGCCATTTCAGCAATTGCCACAACCATATCTACCACCACCACAACATCAAACATTTCCTCCAAAATTGCACGGGAGAGATCTTCTAGACCCGGGGGGTAACTAGCATCATTTAAGCCAAAATTCACTACTTTTTCCACCACAATCAGCGACACATAGGGGACAAAGTATGGCCAATCAGTCGCTTATTTGGCCATATCACCATTCTTCTACTTCAAATTTTAGAGGTTTTGTTCGATAAATCACAAAACCTCCAAAATTTTGGGGGGGGGGGGGGGGGGGGGGGCAAATGTTGACACCCAAAAATTCCGGCCACATGGCATCCTACCATTGTTGCATTTTGATAAATGCGAAGACCAATTATTGAGCAACATGTGGTACAGTTGGAAGAAATAAGTCTGCTAACACTTGGCAATGGTTGGCTGAAAATACGTTTTCTGCCAGGTCATATGGCAGACAAATTCAGTTGGAAAAATGAGTTGCCAATTCATGGCAGTGATAAAAAAGTGGTCTCTGGCAGTTGTGACTGCCGAGAGACGTGGCAGGTTGGAAGGGAAGCAATTGGCAGATGGAAGAACGTGAGCTTGGTAGTTGGCGGCGGTTGGAAGAAGGCAATTGTAGGGGCCACGTAGAAGAAGCTAAAGACATGGATTTATGACACATGGTTGTTAGCACCCAGATTTTCATGTCATATGTCGGCCAATCAACCTATATGAATATGACCAAAAAGTTTTTTGCCGAGAGTCAAGCAATGGTGAACATTTAAAATAAGCCAATCTCCTTAGACAATTTTGGCCAAAAGAACAAGATATGTGTTGGCACCTAGATTTTCAAGCCTTATATTGGCCAATCAATCCATGTGGATATGGCCAGAAAATATTTGTTTGCAGATAATGGCCGAAATTCAAGCAATGATGACTATATAAAAGAGGCCAGCTTCTTTAGAAAGTTTTGGCCAAAAGAATGAGAAGTGGAAGGCCAGCGTTGGTAGTTTCAAGAGCTGTTCTAAGACCAAAGGAGCAAAAGGACACGTGACAACCATTTAAACTATGAAATTTAGTTAGTGGTTATCGTGAATTGCATGAGAATAACTTGAGATAGTCTAAAGTAAAGATAATAGAAGTGGCTGAGAGAAATAAGGTGAAAATCAAGGAACATTGCCGAAAATCAGGGAATTGATGGTTTTACAAGATGAATGAATCTGGCCAACAAACAAGCCAGATTCATTAAGGAAAGTTATCTCCTGCTGGCCAAAATATAAAAGGAGATAAATAAGGAAACACGATTGTGGCAGTTGGAAGGAGCAATTCCAAACTTGGGATAATAAGAACACGTGGCAAGATGTGAAAAGGATTTCAAGACACATGGCAACATCTTAGATGAGAAGTTAGAGGCAGTTACTAAGTGCAATATAATACTTGTATAAATTGAACACTTGGAGGAATTTGGCAGCCTCTCTTGCATCACACAAACAAACACAATGCTTTACAATTTCTTACGATTGTAATCTCCATCCGTTCAATTTGTATTTTCATTTCTACAATGTCAATCCAAATTATTTATGTTGTCTTAATATTTATCTTGTAATATTTATTGCAAGTAGTGATATTTTCAGTTCCTTTACCATTTCAGTCACTTAATTTATTGTAATTCCTTTTTTATATAACTACTTTCATTTCATTCTCAGTCAATTACAAATTCATTTCTATAATGTCAATCCAAATTATTTATGTTGTCTTAATCTTTATCTTGTAATCTATATTGCAAGAAGTGGTGTTTTATTTGTCTTTCAATTCATATCATTCAGTTCTTTGCAATTTCATTCACTTGCAACTTCTTTTATTTCATTCTCAGTTAATTACAATTTCCTTCCTTTCTTGCACTAGTGTTATTTCTTTAAACTTTAACATTTAAGTCATTTTAATTAAGGCAAAAAAAAATCTTGAAATAGAAATTTTTTTCTTGTATTTCCCAATCGCTTGATTCATACTCACCATGTAAGAACACTTTTGTGTATTGTTTATATATGGCATGTTCTAGACAATAACCATGTTGAGTGTTAGATAGGTTCGTTTGGTTTCAATGACATCGATAAGCTTCGTTAAAGGCATAATCAAGCGTTGAAGTGATGAAGAAACACAAGTGAAGAACGAAAATGAGCGTATTGAGGAAAAATGTCTCCTCGAGGGCGAAAATGAAATTTTCCGAAGCCATCACTTCAAGCAAAAAGTATCATGGGTTCAAGAGGGTCATTTTGGTGGAGTTACGAAGAAAAGTGATTTTAACAAAAATGTCTACGCTTAAGCCTACGCTTTTAGTTTCAAAAAGTGGTTGGAAAACACATTTTTATGCTTGGAGCTATGCTTGAAGCGTTGGCCCAGTACACTTCAAGTGCAGTTGTGGCAAAGTTTGTTCTAACTTTTGCTATGATATATGATTTGCCCATGGGTTAGTTTTATGATTTGTCTATGACTTATATACATCAAAGTGCATGGTATATACATGATATTCATCAGAATATAGGATTTGTATATGAAATTATGAGAAAGGGAAAACTTAGGGTTTGGATCATCATTGTCTATAAATACCTAAGTCTTCAACAAGAGGAGGCATGTCTTTAAGAATTATCTGTAAGTTTTTTACAGCTTCATCTTCTTCTTCTATAGAGATATACATATGGTGAGAGAATATTATTGAGTGATTAGAGATACACAAGTTCTCTCTTGTTATTGAACGTCTTCAATCATGCTTCTACATCGACGATTTTTATGCACGATTGAATGGTATAGTTGGTGAAAAATTCACACACCATTTATAGCAACGGGGATACGTTGATCCATTGAAGAACGGAGCCATCTGTGTGCGGAGATTGAAGCAGGAAACTTCGTGTTGATTTTGATATGTTGAGAAGCAGAGCTATCAGAGTACGGAGATTGGAGTGAAAGCTTCGTGGATCGCAAGTGGATCTAGATTTTCAGACGTCGAGTGAAGAACAACAAATTATAGCAGTTGTAAGTTCTATTTTCATAGAGTCTGTACAAATTCTCTAATTCATAGTGCATCGATACCTGAGTGTATCCGTGGTTTTTACTTGGAGTCTTTCCAAGGTTTTTCATGTAAAAAATCTCTGTGTCTTCTCATGATTTAAATTTCTACACTTATATTCATATTTGCTTGATTGATCTGTCTTGAGAATTGAATTGAGAATTATGATTAATGACTGTTTAAAATTGAATTTTCCATAAAATCGATAAAAAACCTATTCACCCCGTCTAGGCTATTTTCACTATCATCTAGGTAATTTCAATTGGTATCAGAGCGTGGTTGCTCCGATTTAGGTTAACTACCTAGGGTTAGATCATGAACTTTGACGATGGAGATGCCTTGTGAAGGAGGTTCCATATCTAGATCCCTTTTGTTTGATGGGTCAAATTACACATATTGGAAAGCAAGAATAAGAGCGTTTTTGAAATCTTTAGATGAGATAACGTGGAATGCTGTAGAAGTAGGATACTCACCTCCCACTATGAAAGATGATGCGACTAATGAAGTGAAAGCAAAACCGTCAAGCGAGTGGACTGCTGCTGAGATGAATAGTGCGAATTGGAACTCAAAAATGTTGAATGCGTTATACAATGTTGTTACTCCAACTGAGTTCAAGAGGATTGCTACGCGTGTAATTGTCATAGAAGCTTGGGACATTCTCCAAGTCACTCATGAAGGAACGTCGAAGGTGAAACAATCAAAGCTTCAAATTTTGAATTCTCAATTTAAACAACTGAAGATGGAGGAGGATGAGGTCTTCGCCAACTTTGAGACTAGATTAACTGATATTGTGACAAGCTATCACAATCTAGGTGAGCCAATTCCTAATACTACGATAGTAAAGAAAATCCTTAGGTCCCTTCCTGAACATTTTCGATCTAAGGTCACTATCTTCTCAGAGGTCATAAGTCTTAAAGAAATTAAGGTTGAAGAATTGGCTGAAAATTCTCCATCTTATGAGATGGAGATGTTAAAAAATCCCCCTAAGAAGGCTAGTGGCACAAAAGAGAAGAGCATAGCTTTCAAAACCACTAGGGAGGATCATGTTGAACCTGATGAAGAAAGTGAGTTAAGTTTAAATGATATTGCCATGTTTGCTAAGAGGTTAAAAAAATTTGTTAGGGCTAAACAGAATGGGCAAAGAAAAAAATTTGGGGATAAGTTGGGTGAGTCTAGAAGTAGAAATAAAACTCAAACTAGGAGAGACAAGTCTGATCCTAAAAAGAAGAAACTCCAATGTTTTGAATGTCAAGGATATGGTCACATAGCTGCAGAGTGTCCAAACACTTTGAAGAAATCCAAAGGATTAGCTGTTAGTTGGGATGATGACTCTGACAATGGATCAACTAGTGATGCGACAGACTCGAATGTAGGTGATGATTCTAAGAATTTACCGTGTTTGCTACACATAGCATGGAGGTTAGAGAAGTTGCTACAAGTTGGGAGATGTATGAAGAAGAAGGTTTTGAGAGTGATGAAGGTTGTGATAACACTCTTCAAGAGTCTTATGAAAAATTACTTGATAAGACCTCACAACTTCTCAAAAATCACATGAAACTGTTGACTAAAAGTCTTAACATGGATAAATAATTACATTCTTTAAAAGATGAATTAGTTAAAAGTTCTCAAACTCGAAATCTCCTATAGACTCAAAATGCCAAGTTGGTTGAAGATTTGAAGAAGCCTGAACTAGAAAGAACTCAGACTTTGAAGTTAGTAGAAGATCTCAATAAGGACGTGGTTGAGAAATCTACTAAGCTTGAGAATTCAAAAAATAAGCTGAAAGATGCTAGATTAACTCTTTGTAAATGGTCTGAAGGAACTCTTAAGGTTGATGAGATGTTGAGTAAGGGAAAATTAGTAGGAAATACAAAGGGTTTGGGTTTTGTTGGAGTAATGCCGAATTCGAATGTTGTTGCAAAAACCATATTTGTAAAGGCCTCCCATGTAACATCTAGTTATTCATAAGGAAATTCAAATTGAAATCCTGGTGTTCAAGCCTATGTCAAAAGACCTATTGAAAGCAAGCCTTTTCTTACCACTAGATATCATAGGAGGTTGACTGATAGAGTTCAAAGGTTTGTTCCTCTATGTCACCATTGTGGTGTCAGATGTCACATTTGACCTAGGTGTTCTAAGCTATGAGGGAAGGTGTTGAAGTCAGTGAAGGAATAAAGAGTTTAACATGAAGATCATGTTCAAGATCAAATTCAAATGATGAATGAAAAAAATGAAATATTTGTGAAGATTGGCGAATGGAGCTCCAAAGATGAAGAAAACATGGATTCACAAAGGAGAGCTACATTGTTTTGTAGTTCATACTGCTTTTAGAGCATGCAAGTCTACTTCTTGGTATCTGGATAGTGGATGTTCGAGGCATATGATTGGAGATAAGTCATTTTTTGGATTTCTCGAGGAGTGTCATGGTGGGATAGTAACATTTGGTGATGGAAAAAAGTCAAATGTTAAAGGAAAAGGTATGGTTGTGATTCCTGGTCTACCTAAACTAGAAGATGTGCTATATGTAGAGGGTCTGAAAGCAAGTTTGTTGAGCATAAGTCAGATATGTGATAACAATTATAAAGTTACTTTTTCTCCTGATAAGTGTTCGATCATTGACTCTTTTGCGAATTGTGTGATGGAAGGTATGTGTTCAACAGATAACTGTTATTGCATTGTTCCTAGTTCTGAATGGTCATGCAATAGAGTTAAACTTGATGAAGTTGAAATTTGGCATCAGCGAATATGACATGTTAATTTTCGAGAATTAACAAAAATTACTAAGAGTTAAATTGTTAAAGGAGTCCCTAAGCTTGGTTATGCAAAAGGGATTGTGTGTGGATCATATCCGAAGGGTAAACAAGTCAGATGTCAGCATAAAAAGATAAATGTCATTGGTACTTCTAGACCTTTAGAGCTGTTGCATATTGATTTAATGGGTCCCACTAGGACAATGAGCAAAGGAGGAAAGAAGTATATTTTTGTCATGGTGGATGATTAATCAAGGTTTGCATGGGTTGGATTTCTAAATGAAAAGACTGAAGCTTCTGAAAGTTTTAAGATGATTTGTTTAAGAATTCAGACCGAGAAGAATTGTTCCATTTCTAGAGTGAGGAGTGATCATGGAAGGGAGTTTGAAAATTCAGAAATTGAAGTGTTTTGTGATGAGAGAGGAATAAAACATGAATTTTCAGTACCAAAAACTCCACAACAAAATGGAGTTGTTGAGAGGAAGAATAGAGTTATTCAAGAAATGGCCAATGTTATGCTACAGGGTAGGAATATTCCTATGTATTTTTGGGCCGAGGTAGTGAACATAGCGTGTTATATCTCAAATAGAGTTTATCTTAGGCCTGACACTTTAAAAACTCCCTATGAATTGTGGAATTACAAGAAACCCAATGTGAAATATTTCAAGATTTTTGGAGCAAAATGATATATTCTTAGAGGTCGGGAATCCATTGGGAAATTTGAGTCTAAGGCCCTGTTTGGTAGGCTTCTTTATTTGGTTCGGTCTTTGTTTTCAGGGACCAGACCATGTTTGTTTGGATTTGGTCTCAAAATTTGGAACCAGACCAAATTGAACCAAATGGGGTGTTTTTGGAACCATATTTTTTTATGGTTCAACCTGGTCCGATCTGGTCTTATTAATAAAATATATTTCTAAATAATTAAAAATGAATAAATAATAATAATAAATTAATACTACTAATAATAATAAATTAAAAAAAACATATTTTAAAAATAAAATAAAAATAATAAATAATAAACAAAATGAATTAAATATTACCTAATAATAATAAAAAATGAATGTAATAATAATAAATAATAAAATATATTTATAAATAATTATAAATGAATATATAATAATATAAATAATAAATTAAATAAAACATATTAAAAATAAATAATAAATAATAAAAAAATAGAATTAAATAATACATAATAATAATAAAAAATAAATACAATAATAATAAATAAATATAATAATAAAAAATGGACTAAATAATAAATTAATAAAATATAATCATAAATAATTAAAAATGAATAAATAATAATAAATTAAAAAAATAAATAATAAATTACATAAAACATATTTATAAATATAATAAAAATAATAAATAATAAAAAAAATGAAATAAATAATAAAAACAATTAAAAATAATAATAAATAATAAATAAATATAATAAATAATAAATAATAAATAATAAATAAATACTTTAGAATAATAAAAAAAGGAGTATAATAATAAATTAATATTAAATTAATAAAATATATTTTTAAATAATTTAAAATAAATAAATAATTTTATAAATAAAATGAATTAAATAATGAAATAATAATAATAAATAGAATATATTTATAAATTAATAAATAAATGAATAAATACTAATTTAATAATATAAATAATAAATTAATAAAATATATTATAAAGTGAAGAAATAATAAATTAAAGAAATAAATAATACATAAATAAATATTATAATAAAAAAAACAGTAAGACCAAACCGCTTACCAAACAGACTTTTAAGTTCAGAATCTAGACAAGCCAGACCAGACCAGACCATACCAGACCGGACTAGACCAGACCAAACCAAAAAAGACCGCCTACCAAACATGACCTAAGAGTGATGAAGGAATATTTCTTTGGTATTCATTGACAAGTCGGGCATATAGGGTTTTTAACCTTAGAACTCAAACAATGATGGAATCTGCCGATGTAGTGGTTGATGACTCATGTGTTGATGAACATCCAACATCAGTTGAGGAGGAAGATAATGAGCTGTTCTTTCAGTTAGGAAATGATTCTTCTAAAGTTGGTGAAAAGGATAATGTGGTTCATGATGGTAGTTATAGTCTTATAGAATTGCATGATCAAACTTGTGATGCTTATGCTATTCCTTCTAAAGTACCATCTGCAAGGGTAAAGTTGTAACATCCTTTGGATAAGGTTATAGGATCTGTTGATCAGATGATGGTCACACGGAAAAAGGCTAGGAATAAGGTTTCGTATGCATGCTATACATCTTCCTTGGAACCTAAAAATGTCAAAGAAGTTCTTCAAGATAGTGAGTGAATAAATGTTATGCAAGAAGAACTTCAGCAATTTGTTAAGAATGATGTGTGGTATCTTGTGCCTAAACCGAAAGAGATAAACGTGATTAGTACAAAGTGTATTTTCAAGAATAAAAAGAATAAAAATGGTACAGTTATTAGGAATAAGGCTAGGCTTGTTGCTCAAGGATATACTCAGATGGAGGGTATTGATTTTGATGAGACTTTCGCTCCGGTTTCTAGGCTTGAATCTATTCGGATTTTGTTTACTATTGCTTGTCATATTGGATTCAAATTGTATCAAATGGATGTGAATAGTGCATTTTTGAATGGTGTTATTCATGAGGAAATATATGTGGAGCAACCCAAAGGATTTGAAGATCCTCATTATCCTGGTCATGTGTATAAGCTGAAAAAGACTCTGTATGGGCTAAAGCAAGCTCCTAGATCTTGGCATGAATGGTTAACCGACTAACTGTTGGGAACATGTTTAATTTGAGGGGGAGTGGACAAAACACTATTTATTCAGAAATTTGAGAGTGATACAGTTGTTGCTCAAATATATATTAATGATATTGTGTTTGGTTCACTTCTGATAAACTTGCTCATTATTTTGGAGATTAAATGAAACATGAATTTGAGATGAGCATGATTGGTGAATTGAACTTCTTTCTAGGGCTCCAGGTTAGGCAATTAAGTGATGTGATTTTTATTTCTCAAACTCGTTATGCCTTGGAATTAGTAAATAAGTTTGGTTTGGAAAAGGCTAAGGATGCACGCACTCCTATTAGTACAAGTGTTAAGCTTAGTACAAGACGTATAATATATCAACGAAAAGCTCTTTCGAAGATGAACGTTTAAACGTAAACATCAGCCCAATAAGAGCTCGTATGCACCCCCACACACAATTGGAAGATTCTGCCAGATTTTTCACTTTCCGGCGACTGAAAAATTTAGTCCGGCGACACGTCTCGCCGGAGAAGACGCTGACGTCAGCAAGTAATGTTAGCATTGACTTTGATCGTTGACTGCCATGTCATCCTGCCACATCATCACCAGTGCCACGTCAGCACCCCTGCCATGTCAGCACTATTTTGTCTTTTAGTGCAGAAATTGTTTTTTTACCCGTTTTGAGTTGTTTTTAACCCATTTTTTATGCGGTCAGAGGCATTCTTAAGGTTTTGGACCACTCCGTACGTAATCGTGCAATTGGTTTTGTGTAATTTGACTCCAAACACCTAGAATAGGCTCAGTGGGAGTTATGGGAGAAGAAAATACAACAATGATCGACAAGTTTGATGGTACAAACTTTGTTTATTGGAAGATGCAAGTTGAGGATGTGTTATTCCAGAAAAATTTGTTCTTTCCATTAGAAGGGAATAAGCCAAAAGCAATGAAAGATGAGGATTGGACAATCCTAGATTGAAAGGCACTCGGTACGATCAGACTGACATGTTCAAAGTCTGTTGCCTTCAACATCAAGAATGATAAGACAACAAAGTATCTCATGGATGCTCTTTCGAGCATGTACGAAAAGCCGTCCGGAGCGAATGCGGTACATCTCATCACTAGATTGGCAAATCTGAAGATGTCCGAGAATGGGAAGTTCATTTAACACATCAGTGTTCTTAATGAAATTGTTGATCAGTTGGAATCAGTTGAGATACCAATCATTAGCAAAACGAAAATGGCTTTTCTTATAAGCCAATTGCCAGAGAGTTGGAGCACCACAAAGGCTGTAATAATTAATTTTTCAAGGGTAGAACCGTTACAGTATGATTCCGTAGTGAGTATAATACTCACATAAGAGATCAGAAAACACTCAGACTCTTCTAACGGTGGCTCAGCATTGAATGTCAACTGCAGATGCAGAGGTTCGAACAGGAAGAAAGGTGGAAACCAAAGGCGTGGCCATTCCAAGACGAGACAGGGAAGATCACAGTCTCGAGGTTCCATAAATTCCAAAGAGATTGAGTGTTGGAATTGCGGCAAAACTAGTCACCTCAAGAACTAGTGCAGATCCTCGCAGAAGGTAGCGAAGAACAAAGCTGAGGCAAAGATTGTCTTAGAAGAAGCTGATGATGCGTTGATATGCTCTTTGGAGAGCAAAACAGAGTTTTGGGTCTTGGACTCTGGAGTATCATTCCATGCCACCTCAAGTTGAGAGCTCATCGAGAGACATATACCTGGAAACCTTGGTAAGGTTTATCTAGGTGATGATAAGCCCTGCAGTATAGTTGGCAAGGGTGAAGTACATATCAGACTCAACGAATCGATATGAAAGTTGAAGGATGTGAGACACATTCCAGACTTAAGGAAGAACCTGATCTCAGTAGGCCAGTTGGCGAGTGAAGGTTATTTTACCACTTTCAATACAGGAGAATGGAAAGTTTCTAGAGGGGCTATGACTATAGCACGAGGAAAGAAAAGCGGTATGCTGTACACTACCACCAAAGCTATCACGTTGATAGCAGTTGCAGAAAGCAAGGAGAATCACAATTTATGGCACCAGAGGCTAGGTCACATGAGTGAAAAGGGCTCAAAGTTATGTTCGGAAAAGGAAAACTACCAGGGCTAAATTTGATTGATATCGATTTCTATGAGGATTGTGTATTCGGTATGTAGAAGAGAATTAGTTTTCAGAGAAGTGGCAGAGATCTCAGAAAGGAGAAACTTGAGCTAGTTCATACTGATGTCTGGGGGCCAGCAAATGTCTCATCTATTGGCGGAAAGTCCTATTTTGTCACCTTCATCGACGACCATTCCAGGAAGATATGGGTTTATTTCTTGAAACATAAATCTGAGGTGTACGACACGTTCAAGAAATGGAAGGCTATGATAGAGAATGAGATGGGTTTGAAGATAAATAGGTTAAGATCCGACAATGGTGGAGAATATTAGGACATCGGCTTCAAAAAATTTTCTATGAGAACGGTATCAGATTAAAGAAGATTGTTCCACATATACCACAACATAATGGCATAACAGGACATATGAATCGGACATTGACTGAGAGATCCAAAAGCATATGCATTCAAGCAGGGTTACCGAAACAATTCTGGGCAGAAGTAGTCAGTACAAAAGCGTATCTAATCAACCGAGGTCCATCAGTACCATTGGAGCACAAAAATACCAGAAGAGGTATGGAGCGGTAATGAGGTGACACTTTCACATTTAATTTTTTTTGGTTGTGTTGCATATGTACATGTTAGTGATAATGTGAAGGATAATCTTGATGCCAAGTCACAAAATTGTACTTGGGCTACGGCGGTGATGAGTATGGCTACCGTATGTGGGATAATCAGAACCGAAAGGTGATCCGAGGCAGAGATGTAGTGTTCAATGAAAAAGTGATGTACAAGGATAGGCACACAACTACCTCAGAGCCTACAACATAGAGTGATCCTGTGTGTGTTGAGTTAGATGATGTTCAAGATAGTGAGAGTACTAAGTCATAATAACAGATTGAAGATGGCGCTACTCAACAGGATGATACACCGCAGTCTCCGACTTCTATTCCTGTACCTATGAGGACTTCATGGACGCATGTGCAAAACATGAGACATATGAATTATTTGTTGCTCACAGATGGATGTGAACCAGAATACTATGATGAAGCATGCAGTGCACCAAATGCAAGCCAGTGGGAGCTTGCGATGGACGATGAGATGAAGTCTCTTATCTCCAACAAGACATGGAAGCTAACTAAGCTGCCGGTGGGAAAGAAAGCTCTCCATAACAAATGGGTCTACATGGTCAAAGCAGAATATGATGGTTATAAGTGGTACAAGGCGAGACTCGTAGTAAAAGGCTTTCAGCAGAAAGCGGGAATTGACTACACCGATATATTTTCTCCGGTTATGAAACTGAATACCATTTGTTTAGTTCATAGCATTGTTGCAGTAGAGGGTTCGCACCTAGAGCTGTTAGATGTCAAAATTGTTTTCCTCCATAGTAACCTAAATGAGGAGATTTATATGCAGCAGCCGAAAGGTTTCTCAATGAAAGGTAAAGAGAAACTTGTGTGTAAGTTGGAAAGAGTTTGTATGGTTTGAAAAAAGCTTAAAAGACAGTGGTACAAGAAGTTCGATGGATTTATGCAGAGACATGGTTCCAACAAGTGCAACGCTAACCATTGTTGCTACTTCAAGAGGTTTGAAACAAATTACATCATCCTCCTACTTTATGTTGATGACATGTTAGTAGCTGGGTCTGATTTTATGGAAATCAGCAAGTGGAAGGACCAATTGGCAAATGAGTTCGAGATGAAGGACTTAGGCGCAATGAAACAAATTCTTAGTATGAGAATCAACAGAGATAAGCAGAAGGGTACTTTATAGTTGTCTCAAGATGACTACGTTGAACGAGTTCTGAAGAGGTTCAACATGAGTGATGCTAAGCGGTTAACACACCTTTGGCCAGTCACTTCCGATTAACCAAAAAGCAGTCTCCCAAGTCAGAAGCAGAAAGGAACAATATGGCCAATGTTCCATACGCTTCATCCATAGCTGTATAAAATCGTTTGTACGAGACTAGATATTGCACATGCAGTGGGAGCAGTTAGCAGGTTCATGTCCAATCCAGGTAAAACTCATTGGGAAGTAGTGGAGTGGATATTACGATATCTACGAGGTACCATAGACAGATGTCTTTGTTTTGGTAAAGGAAAAATGAATTTACATGGCTATGTGGATTCAGATTTTGCTGGTGAGATAGACCACAGAAGAAGCACTACTAGTTATGTCTTTACAGTAGGTACTACAACAGTCAGTTAGATTTCGCAGTTACAGAAAATCATAGCATTATCTACTATAGAGGCTGAGTATGTAGCCATGACAAAGGCTAGCAAAGAAATGATTTGGTTACATGGATTGTTGGCAGAGTTGGGATTTGAGCAAGTGAATAGTGTTTTGCATAGTGACAATCAGAATGCTATACATCTGGCGAAGGATTCAGTATTTCATTCGAGGACGAAACATATAGATCTTCGTTATCACTTCATCAGATCTCTATTAGATGATGAAGTTTTGACTTTTGAGGAGATTCAAGGAAGCAAGAATCCGGCCGACATGTTGACCAAAGTGCTGACAATAGAGAAACTGAAGTTGTGCGCAACTTCAGTGGGTCTTCAAGCTTGAAGACAGAAATGAGGGCACCGTACTGCACTGATCATTGATGAAGTTTATTGATGGTGGCAAAGTCGTCAAGTGGGAGATTGTTATATATATATAAGGGTGATACCTTTGTATTGAAAGTTGTCCCATATCGACTAAAAGACAAAACCACCTTTATATCATTCTTCCCTATAAATATAGGGCCTCTCCTATTATATTGTGTGCACAAATAGAGAAAGAGAATAGAAGAGATACATGTTAGTATTCTTCTTGGAGAGAGTTAGGAATAATATAAGCTTATATTATTCTGGTGATACGGACGTGAGTATACACTGTGTGTGTGCGTGTGTTTGATCTGCTGATTAACCCCTTGTAATCCTCTCTTTGATCAATAGTGAAATGGTGTTCTCAATGGATGTAGGCTTATTTTGGCCGAACCACTATAAATTTTTGTGTCCATTATTTGTTATGTGTTTGTGTGCATTTTTTGATTTGCAGGTACACACGGCTTCTAACAATGTTTTTGGACGGATGTAAAAACCCTAGTATTTTAGTGATGATAACTAACCTTATAAATCTATGTAGAATGTGGAAAAGTCAAAACTCAAAGGCTGACATCTTTTGTTTCTTAACTTTCTTCGGCAGCTGGATTGAAATCTATATAATACATGAAATATTTGATTATATATTTAATATTTTATTTTTTAATATCCATTCTAGAATATTTAGAACTTATTTGAGTGACGTCAATATAACCGTGATCAAGATGCTTTCCCATTGGGATGTGTTCTAAATTCTAATATGAAAAATTGAGATCTTAATTTCCAATTAAGAATATATGTTAGTCATTGCTCTCGGATTCAATTGTTCTAATTTTAAATTAATTTTCATCCAATGTAAAAAAGGTCCAACATTCAAGTAACAAAGAAAAATTGTTATTGGCCTTTAATATATACGAGAAAAAAAGTATCCTATTCTTTATAAAATAAAAAATCATTTCTTTTCCTTTTTATATATGTACTTAGTGGTTATTTCTCCAGGCTTAAATTTGTTTTGCTTTTAATATTCTTTTCAATGTTCAAAACTATTCTACAAAAGTTTCCCTATCATTTTCCTTTTTCAATATTTGGTCCAACAAGCCTGCTTATTTATCTATCTATCTTTTGAATAAGCCTAATTAACTATATATCTAAATTTTTAAAATTAATATGTTTATTTATCAAATAGGATCTGATCCATAATACATTCGTGGTTTGACAATTGACCAGGAAATTCAAGTTTAAGAAAGTGTGTAGAAGTAAGAAATTAGAAGAAGTGGAAGACCAAGTAAGGTCATGACACGGTTTTAACATGAAACAGACCTGACTTGCAAAAGGAAATTATTACCTCGTTCGTTGGATCGCCTTCCATATTCCTCTACCAATGTAGGAGTTGCTTCAAACCTTGAAGGTACCGCTCGTCAAACCTTGACTCACATTTGGTTTGCCATAGAATTTTATTTTAGTAATTGTAAGAACATTTATTGTAATTGTTTATGTATGACATGTTTTATACAATAATCATGTTGAGTGTTAGATAAGTTTGTTAGATTTCAATGACATTGATAAATTTCGTCAAAGGCAGAATCAAGTATTGAAATAATGAAGAATACAACAGAAGCACGAAAGTGAGTGTATTGAGGAAAATGTCTTCTGGAGAGCGAAAACGACATTTTCCGAAGTCATCACTTCAAGCAAAAAATATCGTCGGTTCAAGATGGTCATTTTGGCGCAATTGTGAAGAAAAGTGGTTTTGACAAAAATACTTACGCTTTCAGTTTCAAAAAGTGGCTGAAAAATACATTTTTACGCTTGGAGGTATGTTTGGACCTACACTTGAAGTGTAGCTGCGGCAAGTTTTTGCCAGATTTTGCCTGCGATGTCCAAAGTGTTCGAGGGTTGATTTTATGATATGACCACAACTTATATACATCAAAGTGTGTTCTATATACAATATATTCACCAGAATATAGGGTTTGAATGTGAAATTACGAGAAAGAGCAAACTTAGGGTTTGGATCATCTTTGTCTATAAATACCCAAGTCTACAACAAGAGGAGACACGTCTTGAAGAATTCTCTGCAAGTTTTCTTAGCTTCTTCTTCTTCTACAGAGATATACATATGGTGAGAGAATATTATTGAGTGATTAGAGATACACAAGTTCTCTCTTATTTTTGGACGTCTTCAATCGTGCTTCTACATCGACGATTTCTATGCACGATTGAATGGTATAGTTGCTGAAAAATTCACACACCATCTATTGGAACGTGGTTGCTTTGATCCGTTGAAGAACGGAGCTGTTTGTGTGCGGAGATCGAAACAGAGGTTTCGTGGTGATTTTGATTTGTTGAGAAGCAGAGACGTCAGAGTACGGAGATCTTAGCGAAAGCTTCGTGGAGCACGAGTGAATCTAGACTTTCAGACGTCGAGTGAAGAACAACAAATTATAGCGGTTGTAAGTTTTGTTTTCATAGAGTCTGTACAAATTCTCTGATTCATAGTGCATTGATACCCGAGTGTATCCGTGGTTTTTACTTAGAGTCTTTCCAAAGTTTTCCAAGTAAAAATATCTGCGTCTTCTCATGATTTAATTTTCTGCACTTATATTCATATTTGCTTGATTGATCTATTTTTGAGAACTAAATTGAGAATTAGGGTTTTTGACTAATGAAAATTGAATTTTCGCTAAATAATTTTAATTGATCATAAAATCGACAAAAAACCTATTCACCCCTCCTCTCTAGGTTATTTTCACTATCGTCTAGGTAATTTCAATTGGTATCAGAGCGTGGTTGCCCCGATTTAGGTTAACTACCTAGGGTTAGATCGTGAACTTAGACGATGGAGATGCCTCGTGAAGGAGGTTCCATATCTAGATCCCCTTTGTTTGATAGGTCGAATTACACATATTGGAAAACGAGAATAAAAGCGTATTTAGATGAGAGAGCATGGAATGCTATTGAAGTAAGATATTCACCTCCTACTGTGAAAAATGACGCGACCAATGAATCAACACCAAAACCGTCGAGCGAGTGGACTACTGCTGAGACGAATAACGCGAATTGAAACTCGAAGGCGTTGAATGCGTTATACAATGTTGTAACTCTGAGTGAGTTTAAGAGGATTACTATGTGCATAATTGCCAAGGAAGCTTGGGACATTCTCCAAGTCACTCATGAAGGAACATCGAAGGTGAAACAATCAAAGCTTCAAATTTTGAATTCTCAATTTGAACAGCTTAAGATGGAGGATGATGAGGTCTTTGCCAACTTTAAGGCTAGGTTAACTGATATTGTAACAGGTTGTCATAACCTAGGTGAGCCTATTCATGAGACTACCATAGTAAATAAAATCCTTAGGTCTCTTCCTGAACGTTTTCGATCTAAGGTCACTATCATCTCAGAAGTCACGAGTCTTAAAGAAATTATGGTTGAAGAATTGGCTGGAAATTTAAAATCTTATGAGATGGAGATGTACAAAAATTCTCATAAGAAGGCTAGTGGCATAAAAGAGAAGAGCATAGCTTTCAAAACCACTAGGGAGGATCATGTTGAAATTGATGAAGAAAGTGAGTTGAGTTTGAATAATATTGCCATATTTGCTAAGGGGTTAAACAAATTTGTTAGGGCTAAACATAATGGCCAAGGATAAAAATTTGGGGATAAGTTGGGTGAGTCTAGAAGTAGAAATAAGACTCAAACTAGGAAAGACAAGTTTGATCCTAAAAAGAAGAAACCCCAATGTTTTGAATGTCAAGGATATGGTTACATAGCTACAAAGTATGCAAACACTCTGAAGAAATCCAAAGGATTAGCTGTCAGTTGGGATGATGACTCTAACAATGGATCAGCTAGTGATGCGACATAATCAGAAGTAGGTGATGATTCTGAGAATTTCATTGTGTTTGCTGCACAGAGCAAGGATGTCACGCCCCTAATTTCCTAGGACTCCAAAACCCGAGTCTAAGAGCTAAGGGAATGAATGCGGAAAAAAAATGGAAATGAAATAAAATCCTTTTTAAGTCGTTAAACACCCGTAAATGGGTAAAATAGACCTACAACATCTCAAATATGCCAAAAAGATCGCACGGGATCGGAAAAGAGGTAAACCGATTCACTCGGTACCTTGAACGAATCATTCCAACACCCCATGTTTACCCAAGGGTAAAATAAAAATTTCCAACTACAACTACAAAATTTGGACCTAACACTAGCAATACGAACAAACGTGACCTAATTTGAAGCCATGAGGAAGGAGATATGAATTTTCAAAAGTGGCGTCAGACAACACCGACCTAAAACTAAAGTTGAGGTACCCCTCTTTGACCAAGGGTAAAATAGTCATTTCAGGGCCAAACTGATAATTTAAAATTTTATCTAGAAAATTTGGACATAGGACAATCCATAGAAACAAACGGGGATCCATTCCGACATGCGAGGAGGAAAATACGTTTTTTCGAACATCGGACTTTTCATGCCGCTGCAGCAGGCCATGGCATGTCATGCCGCGTGCAGCCCTGCGCGCTGCAGCGCACCGCGCGCATGCACAGCAGCCATGCGCGGCTGGCATGTCCAAAGCCAAAAAAAATGAGATTTTTTTTGGAAAATCTGAAAATCTGAAATTTTTCTAAGTGTAGAAGCCATCTGCCACTGGTTTATTCAGCATTTGCTTAAAGTTAAAAAATGCAAAAAACGCGAGATTTTGCGATATGGCTTTATTTTTCGCGCCGTCGGTCCCGAAAAATCATAAATATTGGAAAAGTGAGTTTTTCCTTGGCGGAACCCAAAAAATAGTTTCCGAGACCTCGGGAAACGCGAAAAACGTAAACTTAGCAAAAAATGATTTTTGTAAGTTTTCATAAAATCTTCTGTCTTGCCCCCGGTATCCGTTTTAACTACCGCCGGTTTCTAAAGTTTAAAATATGTAAGAAAACGAATTTAATTAAATCCGTTTCTAAAAGCAAGGAAATTTACCGGGGCTACGGGGGTAGGCGAAAACGGGTTTTTCCATTCGAATCGAAAAGGGTTAGTTTGAAAACCTAGAAAAACGCCGTTTTCGGCCAAATACCTAATACTCGCAATTCATGGCAATTCAACCAATTCACATTCATAACTCCAAGGGGAAAATATTCAATAATGATATTAAAGCGATCTAAGGCGAAACATGCGAGAATTTGTTCAAAATACACAATCCGGCACCGAAGTGCACCAAAAGAACACAATCCCCGCGTATAGCGCTCCAAGGGATATACATCGATAATAAAACCTCGGCTAACATGCTAGCCGGACAAAAATTAAGTAGTTTTACAAGTTGGTTTTACATGTGCAAAAGGAACATATTTATCGACCTAATGCCGAACAAAATAAAAGTGTGGTCCACCTCCCATGCACAAAAGGGCGGACATACATCCACACGTCCACGGAGAGACTACGGAACCCTCCCAACGGGATCATCACCTGAAAAATATATATGGCGTGGGGTGAGCTCACTAGCCCAGTAGAGGAACCGTCATTGCCTCCATCTCGGTAGTCCGAGTGGTTCAACCCAACCAAGGTTCATGCCACTACCCCTAGGTCGGTCTCTTGTTCCACATGGCTCTCACACCAATTCGGAACCCCATCGAACCCAACAAGTAAGTTTTTCCCCAACATGCTCATAATATAATTTAACACAATTATAGCATGCTTCAACATCAATAACATAATCATACATATGGGATAGTTCAAGTGTAATATAACTCAACACACCCCATAATATGCGCTTGCCCCAATTCGGGGTTAACGAATACACACTCACTCATACTATGAGTAACGAGTACCGCACCGATTCTCCCCAAGTGATTTTGAAACTTCTCACTTCAACAAGGAAGGCGGTCGCATGAGAGCCCCACTGGCAGCTCCCATACTAGAAGATCCGAGAGTGGCGCATACCACCACGATGGGGCAGCAACCAACCCTATATCCCCAGTTCCCAGATTACTAGTCCGGAGGTGGGAGACACCTATACCTGGCCAGTTGTTGCGACGATTCGACACAAGACTACGTACATAGGTTTACACATCTCGCGTAACCCAACACCCACGTTTCGACACTAAATAGTGTAACCAAAATGCATAAAGGTTTTCGATCTCAACCCTATGCCATCACAATACATGCTTACAATTCATATTTATAAGCCATAAAACACAACATGCATATATCACAATATCATGTTCTCAAAGGCTTAAATCATAGGCTAAGCTATCAAGACTAACTCGCATATATATATATACGGCATATATACACATAGACGCACACACCCTCATACAAAGACAAAGACAAGTCGTTTTTCCCCTACCTCAATTCCAAGCAAGCTATTTCAAGGATGCCCCAAAGAGGTCTAACTCAAGCTATTCCTCCAAAGGCTCAATAGATTAGATTCCAACTATCAACATACCACACAAACAACAAGATTTACTTATGGCGTCACAAAAAGACCAAAAATCATCCTTGTGGCTCCAACCACAAGAATCAAGTCTAACCCTAATGAGTACTAAATTAGGGTTTCATGAAAAAAAAAATGAATTCAAGAGACTATGAACTCACCTATAGCTTCTTCACAAGACGAAGTCACAAGCTACCATAATCGGAACTCACTTGGTAGTTGGAAAAGGAACTCAACCTTCCATAAACATGAATAAAAAGGAAGAGTAAAATCAATACTAACACAAAAGAATTCATGAACTTGGAAGCTAGGGTTCTTGTGAAGAAAACCCTAGAGTAGGAGAGAAACTTACCAAAATAGCTCAAGAACACCACTCTAGACCACACCAAGCAAGGATGGAATGAGAGAGCAAGAAAGAAAACTTATGAAGGAAATAGAGATGAAGAGATGACGTCTTGCAAATGAGAGAAACTCATAAGTGTAGAGATTCTCCACTCACTCTTCTCACCATCCAAGGGTTCATAATGAATATGGGGGAAAAGGAAATGAATCCAAGGGCTAGGAATAAGTCTTGCCAAGTGGAAGACTTATTACACAAATCACAAAACTCATTATTTTTTCCAAACAAGGCCTTATCATCCAAGGGCTTAGAAAAAAGATGGAAATCAAATAACCATCCAATGGTTGAGAAAAAGTCTTGCCAAGTGGATGGCCAACAATAATGGATTATTCCATTTAAGTGCCAACCAAACAAGGCCTTATGATCCAAGGGTTTAAAACAAAGATGGGAGAATGAGATCAAGGGCTAGGAATGAGACAACACATGAAAAGTTGAAATGACCAAATTCTTCCAAAGTTGGGGTTAATTACAAGAGTGCCATCAAGACTCTTTATTACCCTTTTACCCCTTGTCATCCTCCCTAATTACCGAAACGCCACTCATGCCCTAATTCTCACCCAAAATCTCTACACTTTCCACTAAGTGTTCCAAATGTAAAATTACTCATTTACCCCTCGGTCATTTCTTTCCCGAAATCGTTTTCAATAATTTTCATTAATTTCAAAATGAAAATACAACATGCTACGTACAATTTTTATAACATGTACAACATGTAAGGCATGTTAAAACAATTAAACACATAAGCACATAAGCACTTAATTGTTTAAATAAATTTTTTAAATTAACACGTAAAAATACCGGACGTTACAACCTCCACACCTTAGGAGATTTCGTCCTCGAAATCAAGACGTACCTATAGTAGAAAACAAGTCCGGGTATTTTTCCCATACTTCACGCTCACGCTCATTAATCACTTCCTTGACCTTTACTAACGGAAAGGTTTTGCCTCACAAAACTCACCCTCGAGTAACTAAGGTTCTCTAAACTTACATCAACAAGTCCTTAGCCTCAATGGAAATAACCTCTACTTTCCTCGTACCATAAGCATAGTCGAATAACATAACTAAACACCAATTATGAATCAACCTCTACTTGCGAAATGAGGTGTACCAGGATAGGAAACAGGTATACCCAAAGAAGATGCACAAGTAGGAGTAATAAAATAATGGTAAGCTCTAGAGTCAAAACAACATGAGCCTAACACCCTTACACGAAAATATACCTCGTATAATAGAAGGTCCTGCCACACTGTTTGCTGCTGTGACTGCATAAGCATGGCCCTGAGTACGTGGAAGCTGCTGGACAGTCGATACAGATGTCCTAGCCTGAGAACCCTGAGCTGATGTTACTGGCTGATGTGGTGCTCTATACCCAGACTGACTTGCTGGTTGTGTAGTCCCAGACTGCAGCCCAAACCCACTCATAGGAGTGCCACTACTCTGTCTCTGACGACAGTCCCTGGCGATGTGGCCCTGCTGCCCACACTGAAAACAAGTCTTCATACGCGCCGAACCACTACTCTTCCCTTGCTGAAGATGCGGACACTCAGGCCTCCTGTGTCCTGACTGACGACAATGATAACAAACAATATCAGGGCGAGTAGGACTCGGAGATGCTCTAGAAGAGGGTGCAGACGGTCCCTGCCACTGCTGCTGCTGTACAACTGGAGCTGAAGTATCTTCACGCTGCCTCTTCTTGTTCCCAAAACCCGAAGAAGAAGAACCTCCGAAGCCCTTATTCCTAGCTTCACGAGCTAGTCGACACTCTCTTGCATCTTCCTCAGCCAATAATGCCTTCGTAACGGCCTCTCGATACGTCGGCATAGTAAGAACCGAAATCTTTGACTTAAGGTTGCCCCTCAAGCCCCTCCCAAAACGTCGGCCTTTAACCTCATCATCCACCACCATCTCTGGTGCAAATCGAGATAAGCTAGTATACTGAAGCTCATACTCGGTCACAGATAAATCACCCTGAACCAACTCATTGAACCGGTCCCTCATGCTCATCCTAGCAAGATGTGGAAAATATTGATCCAGGAAAAGCGTGCGAAAGTCCACCCATGTGATAGTCCGAATATCCCTCGTATTTGTGACAGACTTCCACCAATTCTTAGCATCGCCCGTAAGTCGAAACGACGCAATCATGACTCGTACATCGTCGTCAACCACCCTAAGAATGTCAAACCCATTGGTTATCTGCTCCAACCAATCGTTGGCCACTAACGGATCCGGATCGCCCACAAAGGTAGGTATGTCCAACCTTAAGAAATCTCGGAGAGCCCTTTGAGCACGTGAACCCTCATCCTCAACATGTTGCCTCTGGGGAATTTGAGCCATAGCCGCTGCTAAAGCACGTACAAACTGCCCACCATCCATGAAAGGTGCAGCTAGTACACGCTCCCCAACATCGGGATGCACTGGCACATTTTCGTCCACAACCGGAGGTACATGATCCGGAGCATCACCCTCTCTAACGATACGTGGTCGACCTCTACGTGGCGACATGCTCTCTACATGACAACAACTAAATATGTAAGGCACAAGTACAATCATAGTACGCCAAACAAAACCACAAAGCCATGCCGACACACGTATAAGCCAATGACGTACAAGAGACGGGAACTAATACGTAAACTTGTAAAATAAAAGCAAGCAAGAAGCGTAAAGCGATAACGACCCTCGTCCATCGTCCCATAGAGAAAGAACACGCTCTGATACCAAGTTGTCACGCCCCTAATTTCCTAGGACTCCAAAACCCGAGCCTAAGAGCTAAGGGAGTGAATGCGGAAAAAAAATGGAAATGAAATAAAATCCTTTTTAAGTTGTCAAACATCCATAAATGGGTAAAATAGACCTACAACATCTCAAATATGCCAAAAAGATCGCACGGGATCGGAAAAGAGGTAAACCGATTCACTCGGTACCTTGAACGAATCATTCCAACACCCCATGTTTACCCAAGGGTAAAATAGTCAAATCAGGGGTAAAATAAAAATTTCCAACTACAACTACAAAATTTGGACCTAACACTAGCAATACGAACAAACGGGACCTAATTTGAAGCCACGAGGAAGGAGATATGAATTTTCAAAAGTGGCGTCAGACAACACCGACCTAAAACTAAAGTTGAGGTACCCCCCTTTGACCAAGGGTAAAATAGTCATTTCAGGGCCAAACTGATAATTTCAAATTTTATCTAGAAAATTTGGACATAGGACAATCCATAGAAACAAACGGGGATCCATTCCGACATGTGAGGAGGAAAATACGATTTTTCGAACATCGGACTTTTCATGCCACTGCAGCAGGCCATGGCATGCCATGCCGCGTGCAGCCCTGCGCGCTGCAGCGTACCGCGCGCGCGCACAACAACCATGCGCGGCCTGCAGCGGCTGGCATGTCCAAAGCCAAAAAAAATGAGATTTTTTTTGGAAAATCTGAAAATCTGAAATTTTTCTAAGTGTAGAAGCCATCAGCCACTGGTTTATTCAGCATTTGCTTAAAGTTAAAAAATGCAAAAAACGCGAGATTTTGCGATATGGCTTTGTTTTTTGCGCCGTCGGTCCCGAAAAATCATAAATATTGGAAAAGTGAGTTTTTCCTTGGCGGAACCCAAAAAATAGTTTCCGAGACCTCGGGAAACGCGAAAAACGTAAACTTAGCAAAAAATGATTTTTGTAAGTTTTCATAAAATCTTCCGTCTTGTCCCCGGTATCCGTTTTAACTACCGCCGGTTTCTAAAGTTTAAAATATGTAAGAAAACGAATTTAATTAAATTCGTTTCTAAAAGCAAGGAAATTTACCGGGGCTACGGGGGTAGGCGAAAACGGGTTTTTCCATTCGAATCGAAAATGGTTAGTTTGAAAACCTAGAAAAACGCCGTTTTCGGCCAAATACCTAATACTCGCAATTCATGGCAATTCAACCAATTCACATTCATAACTCCAGGGGGAAAATATTCAATAATGATATTAAAGCGATCTAAGGCGAAACATGCGAGAATTTGTTCAAAATACACAATCCGGCACCGAAGTGCACCAAAAGAACACAATCCCCGCGTATAGCGCTCCAAGGGATATACATCGATAATAAAACCTCGGCTAACATGCTAGCCGGACAAAAATTAAGTAGTTTTACAAGTTTGTTTTACATGTGCAAAAGGAACATATTTATCGACCTAATGCCGAACAAAATAAAAGTGTGGTCCACCTCCCATGCACAAAAGGGCGGACATACATCCACACGTCCACGGAGAGACTACGGAACCCTCCCAACGGGATCATCACCTGAAAAATATATATGGCGTGGGGTGAGCTCACTAGCCCAGTAGAGGAAGCGTCATTGCCTCCATCTCGGTAGTCCGAGTGGTTCAACCCAACCAAGGTTCATGCCACTAACCCTAGGTCGGTCTCTTGTTCCACATGGCTCTCACACCAATTCGGAACCCCATCGAACCCAACAAGTAAGTTTTTCCCCAACATGCTCATAATATAATTTAACACAATTATAGCATGCTTCAACATCAATAACATAATCATACATATGGGATAGTTCAAGTGTAATATAACTCAACACACCCCATAATATGCGCTTGCCCCAATTCGGGGTTAACGAATACGCACTCACTCATACTATGAGTAACGAGTACCGCACCGATTCTCCCCAAGTGATTTTGTGTCACGCCCCGAATTTCCTAGGACTCCAAAACCCAAGCCTAAGAACTAAGGGAGTGAATGCGGAAGAAATAAAAATGAAATAAAATCCCTCGAGTCATCAAATACCCGTACAAGGGTAAGATAGAAATAAAACATCTCAAGGATGCTAAAAGAATAACACGAGATCAAAAGAAGGTAAACCGAAACAAACGGTACCTTAACCGAAACGTAGGAATACCCTAAGTTCAACCAAGGGTAAAATGGTCATTGGAGGGTAAAATGGTAAGTTCCAACTACAAACACAGAGTTTGGACCTAGCACAAGCCATAGGACCAACGGAAGCAAAATCCAAGGTGTGAGGTGGAAACTACAAAGTTTTGAAATCAGCATTTCCACGCTTAAGGTCCGAAAATCTACCGTCAACTTCAGTCGACCATTACTCATTCAAAACGGACTCAAATGACGTGATTAAAAAGCCTAAACGCAAGATCTTGAAGTCAGCTTTCTAAAAATATAAAGAACACATTTATCCGACAAGCGTAGCTCGAGATATGATCGAATTACTGAACAGTGTGCGCAGAGTGTGCGAGTTGTAGTCGACTAAAAGTTCTTTTAGTCGACTACAATGGTCATCTAGTCGACTAAAACAGCTCTTAGTCGACTAGAAGGAGTATCTAGTCGACTGAAACAAGTATTGAGTCGACTAGATCAGTCAGTAGCTTGCGGAAATGAGAGTTTGAGGATTCAGTCGACTACACAAAGCCCTAGTCGACTAAATGAAGCTCTAGTCGACTACCTAAAGCACTAGTCGACTAAAAGGAGGGTTCTAGTTGACTAAAACAAGGAAGAGTCGACTAAAACATGCCAAAGCCAAGAGAAAAATGTACTGAAATGGAAAGGTGAAGACTTGGTCGGCTACCTTAAACTCAACACAACTACAAGTCTGCAGAAGGGAAAATTTGTCTCTAAATCATCCTAAACACTTATAGAATAAAGGAAATGGCCTCAACACTAATAAAATGCTACTAATATTTCCGAAACTCATGAACTAGAAGGAAACAATTATTTTTCCTCGAAATCTTTTACTTGAATTGTTTTGTAAAAAAAATCATCCGTCTTGCCCCCGGTTTCCGTTTGAGTAAACCACCGACTCAAAAATCTCAATTTCTTTCAAAAAACTTCAAATTAGTTCAAAACACAAGTTTTGATTAATTTTTCGGGGGTAGGCGAAAACGGGTTTTTCCATCCAAAACGAAAGGATTGGTTTGAAAACTTAGAAAAACGTCGTTTCGGCCGAATACCTAATAATCACATTCAAGACAAATAATTCATTTCACACTCAAAATTCCAATTAAAAGAGTTCTATATTTTCATCATAGTGCCCTAAGGTGAAACATAGTAGAGTTGTTCAAAATTACATGTTTCCACAATTCGACACCGAAATGCCCAAAAGAATATATTCCCCGCGCCTAGCGCTCCAAGGGATGTACATCAACACCAACATCTCGGCTAACATGCTAGCCGGATTAAAATAAAATAGTTTTGACTTAATGAAGCACTAAACAAAATAAGCACATTTATACAATGTCTATCAATGCTCTACAAAAGTACTCCGCCTCCATATACGCAAAAAGGACGGAACAAACACCGAGTCTCTACCGGAAGACTACGGACCTCCCAAATGGGAATCATCACCTGAAAAAAAATGTATATAACGTGGGGTGAGCTCACTAGCCCAGTAGAGGAAGCGTCATTGCCTCAATCTCTGTAGTCCGAGTGGTACAACCCACCCAAGGTACATGCAACTAATCCTAGGTCGGTCTCTTGTTCCACATGACTCTCACACCAATCCGGAACCCCATCAGACCCAACAATCAAGCTCCCCAACATGCTCACAACATAATTTATCACAATTATAACATGCTTTCATTATTAAAATCACAATCACCTATGTATAATAATTAAGATGGAAGGTGACCGACACCCCCATTACACGCACACAAAAACACACCCTTCCCAAGGATGAACGGATCATTCTCCACCATTCCCCTGAGGATACAAGCTCACTAGGGAATAGTAGACTCATCGAACCGTTCTTCCCAAGTGCTTTTGACACTTCACACTTTTAACCAAGGAAGACGTCCACCACGGCCCAGCCGTGAACATAGGGCCTTGGACTATGTGTCCTCCCCTTATCGTCTCAGTTTCTCAGAAGATTAGTTCCGCGGGAAGCGAGAAGCACCCCCTGGCCAGTTGTTTCGACGATCCAAACACGAGACGACTCCCACAAAATTTACACAAATGTAGGAACCAATACCCACGTTTTCACACTACGTGGCACACTCAATTGAATCAAGGTTCACAATTTCCATCACAATACATACTTATTTCTTTATGCAATATATTGTAATTAAATTAACATCATGCTCGTAATTCCACAACAAGCATTAAAATCACATATTCATGCTTTTCAAGGGGACCTAATTCATCGTCTAAGTTGTCGAGACTCAACTCGCATATATATATACGGCATATATACACATAGACGCACACACCCTCGTACACAAACGAAAGCAACTCGTTTTTCCCCTACCTCAATCCAAGTAATTTATAAGCAATAGGCACAAGCAATCCGTCCAAGATGCCAACAACAATCGAGTCAAGAATTTCCAAGAGAGCTTCAAGGAGGTGATTTTCGAGAATTTGAATCAAAGGTCTCCCAAGCCTTCAAGCAACATTAAAACAAATATGGATTCTTAACTAGTGGTTTTTAATAGCAACAACCGATTAAAATTCAAGAATTCAAAGTAAAGCTAAAAACCCCAAAATGATTAAACTAGGGTTTTGGGAAAAGGAAGAATCAAGAGGAAAGGAACTCACCAATAAATTCAACACAAGATATACAATGTGGACATCAAGCAAGCTTGAAGCAATGTATTCCCGAAATTAGCATTTTCAAGTCTTCTCAAGCTAATAACAAATCAATGGAAGGGAGAGTCACAAGAATAGACCAACAATCAATTATAACCATGGAAATTCCGAAAATCTATGGGAATAAAGAAATCATTCCAAGGAAATAAAATCTAGGTTTTCAATTCAATGGAGAAATCAAGGAAAATGGTGAAATAGCTTACCAATCATCAATACCAATTGTGGACAATGAAGCACCAACAAGACCCAAGCTTCAAGCTATCATCAACAAGACTAGAAGAGAAAGTCTTGTGCATCCATGGAGGAAGAGAGAGAGAGGTGTAATACAAAGGGAATGGGGAAGAATAGAGAAAAAGAGAAAAAAAAAAAAACGTGTGAAGTGTAGAGAATGAGAGGAAGTGGGTTGTGGGTTAGCAAGACTTTATTCTTGAGTAGAGATACCAATAATGCACCTCTCAATCCAATGGCTAGAATTGAAGATGGGTAAATGGAGGATGATCCAATGGCTAATAGGAAGACAACACTAAAGGTGGTAGTGAAATGTCTAAGCTATCCACCCCTTTATAACTTAATCACAACCCTTGCCATTATGAACTCAATTTACTATTTTGCCCAAGTCTTCTACACAACTACAACATTGCCACTCTACATCTCCCCAACACTTAGTCAATAATTCTCTACAAAAACCACAAACTCAATACATGGAAAATTTCTAGTTTACGCTTTTGTCATTTATTTATTTTCCAAACGTTTCAATTAATTTCAAGTATTCACGAAATGAAATATAACATATAACATGTAACTCAAAATTTCAATTTCGCATAAATCACATAAGCACGTCAACATGTTAGGCACGTAAGCACTTAATTGTTTAATAATAAATAAAAATAAAAATTTAAATTAGCACGTAAAAATACCGGACGTTACATTTTGAAACTTCTCACTTCAACAAGGAAGGCGGTCGCATGAGAGCCCCACTGGCAGCTCCCATACTACGAAGATCCGAGAGTGGCGCATACCACCACGATGGGGCAGCAACCAACCCTATATCCCCAGTTCCCAGATTACTAGTCCGGAGGTGGGAGACACCTATACCTGGCCAGTTGTTGCGACGATTCGACACAAGACTACGTACATAGGTTTACACATCTCGCGTAACCCAACACCCACGTTTCGACACTAAATAGTGTAACCAAAATGCATAAAGGTTTTCGATCTCAACCCTATGCCATCACAATACATGCTTACAATTCATATTTATAAGCCATAAAACACAACATGCATATATCACAATATCATGTTCTCAAACGCCTAAATCATTGGCTAAGCTATCAAGACTAACTCGCATATATATATATACGGCATATATACACATAGACGCACACACCCTCATACAAAGACAAAGACAAGTCGTTTTTCCCCTACCTCAATTCCAAGCAAGCTATTTCAAGGATGCCCCAAAGAGGTCTAACTCAAGCTATTCCTCCAAAGGCTCAATAGATTAGATTCCAACTATCAACATACCACACAAACAACAAGATTTACTTATGGCGTCACAAAAAGACCAAAAATCATCCTTGTGGCTCCAACCACAAGAATCAAGTCTAACCCTAATGAGTACTAAATTAGGGTTTCATGAAAAAAAAAAATGAATTCAAGAGACTATGAACTCACCTATAGCTTTTTCACAAGACGAAGTCACAAGCTACCATAATCGGAACTCACTTGGTAGATGGAAAAGGAACTCAACCTTCCATAAACATGAATAAAAAGGAAGAGTAAAATCAATACTAACACAAAAGAATTCATGAACTTGGAAGCTAGGGTTCTTGTGAAGAAAACCCTAGAGTAGGGGAGAAACTTACCAAAATAGCTCAAGAACACCACTCTAGACCACACCAAGCAAGGATGGAATGAGAGAGCAAGAGAGAAAACTTATGAAGGAAATAGAGATGAAGAGATGAAGTCTTGCAAATGAGAGAAACTCATAAGTGTAGAGATTCTCCACTCACTCTTCTCACCATCCAAGGGTTCATAATGAATATGGGGGAAAAGGAAATGAATCCAAGGGCTAGGAATAAGTCTTGCCAAGTGGAAGACTTATTACACAAATCACAAAACTCATTATTTTTCCAAACAAGGCCTTATCATCCAAGGGCTTAGAAAAAAGATGGAAATCAAATAACCATCCAATGGTTGAGAAAAAGTCTTGCCAAGTGGATGGCCAACAATAATGGATTATTCCATTTAAGTGCCAACCAAACAAGGCCTTATGATCCAAGGGTCTAAAACAAAGATGGGAGAATGAGATCAAGGGCTAGGAATGAGACAACACATGAAAAGTGGAAATGACCAAATTCTTCCAAAGTTGGGGTTAATTACAAGAGTGCCATCAAGACTCTTTATTACCCTTTTACCCCTTGTCATCCTCCCTAATTACCGAAACGCCACTCATGCCCTAATTCTCACCCAAAATCTCTACACTTTCCATTAAGTGTTCCAAATGTGAAATTACTCATTTACCCCTCGGTCATTTCTTTCCCGAAATCGTTTTCAATAATTTTCATTAATTTCAAAATGAAAATACAACATGCTACGTACAATTTTTATAACACGTACAACATGTAAGGCATGCTAAAATAATTAAACACATAAGCACATAAGCACTTAATTGTTTAAATAAAAATTTTAAATTAACACGTAAAAATACCGGACGTTACAAAGGAGGTCAAAGAAGTTGCTACAAGTTGGGCGATGTCTGAAGAAGAAGGTTCTGAGAGTGATGAAGGTTGTGATGATACGTTTCAAAAGTCTTATGACAAATTACTTGATAAGACCGCACAACTTCATAAAAATCACATGAATATATTGACTAAGAGTCTTAACATGGACATAGAATTACATTATTTAAAAGATGAATTAGTCAAAAGTTCTCAAACTCAAAATCTCTTACAGACTCAAAAGGCCAATCTGGTTGAAAATTTGAAGAAATCTAAACTAGAAAGAACTTAGGTTTTGAAATTAGCACATGATCTCAATAAGGAAGTGGTTGAGCAATCTACTACGATTGACAATTTGGATAAAGTGCTGAAATATGCTAACTTGACTATTCAGAAGTGGTTTAGTGGAACTCTTAAGCTTATTCATATGTTGGAAAATCTGCAGGAAATACAAAGGGATTGGGTTTTGTTGGAGTAATGCCGAATTCGAATGTTATTGCAAAAATCACCTTTGTAAAAGCCTCCGATGAAACGACTAGTTCTGTACAAGGAAATTCAAATTGGAATCCTGATACTCGAGTATATGTCAAAAGACCTGTTGAAAACAAACCTTTCCTTAACTCTAGATATTCTAGGAGGTTGACTGATAGAGTTCAGAGGTTCGTTCCTGTATGTCACCACTGTTGTGTCAGAGGTCACATTCGACCAAGGTGTTCAAAGTTGAGTGATGGAAGGTATGAGTTCAACTGATAACTGCTATTGCATTGTTCCTAGTTCTATATGGTCATGCAATATAGTTAAAGTTGATGAAGTTGAAATTTGGCATCAACAGATGGGATATGTTAATTTTTGAGAATTAACAAAAATTACTAAGAGTGAAATTGTTAAGGGAAACCCTAAGCTTGGTTATGCAAAAGGGATTGTGTGTGGATCATGTCAGAAGGGTAAACAAGTCAGATGTCAACATAAAAAGATAAATCTCTATGGTACTTCTAGACCTTTAGAGTTGTTGCATATTGATTTAATGGGTCCCACTAGGACAATGAGCAAAGGAGGAAATAAGTATATTTTTATCATGGTGGATGATTACTCAAGGTTTGCATGGGTTGGATTTCTTAGTAAAAAGTCTGAAGCTTCTAAAAGTTTTAAGAGGATATGTTTAAGAATTCTGACTAAGAAGAATTATTCCATTTCTAGAGTGAGGAGTGATCATGGGAGGGAGTTTGAAAATTCAGAAATTGAAGTGTTTTGAGATGAGAGAGGAATAAAACATGAATTTTCAACACATAAAACTCCTCAACAAAATGGAGTAGTTGAGAGAAAGAATAGGGTTATTCAGGAAATGGCCAATGTTATGCTACAGGATAGGAATGTTCCTAGGTATTTTTGGGCCGAGGCAGTGAACACAACGTGTTACACCTAAAACATAGTTTATCTTAGGCTAGGCACCTTAAAAACTCCTTATGAACTATGGAATGACAAGAAACCCAATGTGAAATATTTTAAGGTTTTTGGAGCAAAATGTTACATTCTTAGAGATCGTAAATCTATTGATAAATTTTAGTATAAGAGTGATGAAGGAATATTTTTGGGTTATTTATTGACTAGTCGAGCATATAAGGTGTTTAACCTTAGAATTCAAACTATGCTGGAATCTGCAAATGTAGTGGTTGATGACTCATTTGTTAATGAGTCTCTGATGTCTGCTGAGGAGGAAGATGGTGAGTCATTCTTTATATTGGATAATAATTCTTCTGAGGTTGAAAAAAAGGACAATGTGGTTAATGGTGATACTTCAAGTCCTGCAGAATTATATTATCAAATTGGTGATGTTCAGCCTACACCTTCTAAAGAACCATCTGGAACGGTAAAGTTGTATCATCTTTTGGATAATATTATAGGATCTATTGATCAGATGATGGTGACACGAAGAAAGGCTAGGAATGAGGTTTCGTATGCATGCTATACATCTTCCTTGGAATCTAAAAATGTAAAAGAAACTTTTCAAGATAGTGATTGGATTAATGTTATGCAAGAAGAACTGCAGTAGTTTGTTAAGAATGATGTGTGGTATCTTGTGCCTAGACCGAAGGAGATAAATGTGATTGGTACCAAGTGGATATTCAAGAATAATAAGGATGAACATGGTACAATAGTTAGGAATAAGGCTATGCTTGTTGCTCAAGGTTATACTCAGTTGGAGGGTATAGATTTTGATGAGACATTTGCTCAAGTAGCGAGACTTGAATCTATTTGGATTTTGTTTGCTATTGCGTGTCATCTTGGATTTAAGTTGTATCAAATGGATGTGAAGAGTGAATTTTTGAATGGTGCTCTTCATGAGGAAGTATATGTGGAGCAATCCAAAGGATTTGAATATCCTTATTGTCTATATCATGTTTACAGGCTGAAAAAGGCATTGTATGGGCTAAAGCAAGCTCCTAGAGCTTGGCATGACAGGTTAGCTGATTACCTGTTGGGAACAGGTTTTGCTCGAGGGGGAGTGGGAAAAAAAATGTTTATTCATAAAATTGAAAGTGTTATAGTTGTTACTCAAATTTATGTTGATGATATTGTGTTTGGTTCCACTTCTGATCAGCTTGCTCATTATTTTGGAGATCAAATGAAACATGAATTTGAGATAAGCGTGATTGGTGAATTGAACTTCTTTCTATGGCTTCAGGTTAGATAATTGAGTGATGGGATTTTTGTTTCCCAAATTCGTTATGCATTAGAATTGGTGATGAAGTTTGGTTTAGAAAAGGCTAAGCGTGCTCGCACTCCAATGAGTACAAGTGTCAAGCTTAGCTTGGATACTAAAGCCAAAGATGTCGATCCGACACTTTATAGGAGTATGATTGGGAGTCTGTTGTATTTGACTACTAATTGACCTGACATAGCTTTTAGTGTTGGTTTGTGTGCACGTTACTAGGCAAGTCCTAAGGAGTCTCATATTACTGCTGTGAAAAGGATGATCAAGTATGTTAAAGGGACAATGAATTATGGAATGTGGTATCCATCATGTACTAATACTGATATTGCATCTTTTTCTGATGTTGATTGGGCTGGAAATATAGATAATAGAAAAAGTACAAGTGGATGATGTTTTATGTTGGAAATTGCTTAGTTGCTTGGCATAACAAGAAGCAAAATTGTGTTTCTCTTTCCACTACTGAGGCTGAGTATATAGCAGTTGGTAGTTGTTGTACTCAGGTTTTGTGGATGCGTCAGATGTTGCAGGATTATGGTTTTTCTCAAGGTACAATGACTGTGTTCTGTGATAACAGAAGTGGTATAAATATTTCTAAAAATCTTGTTCAACACTCTAAGACAAAACATATAGATATTCGACATCATTTCATTCGTGATCTTATTAAAGATGGTATAATGTCTCTAGAGTTCATATTCACAGATTCTCAGTTGGCAGATATTTTTACAAAACCATTAGATTTTCAAAAGCATGTTAGTCTTAGGAAATCTATTGGTATGCTTCCTTTAGAATTGATATATTCTTATCTATCATTCTAGGAACACATTACATTTTTTTTCCCTAGAATTGATAGGTAGGCATGTATTTGTATTATTTTTATTCATGCATGCATTTTATTTTGAAATAAATGACAATAAAAGTTTTGAAGACTGTTGAGCTTGGCTAGAGTACAAAAGTTGTCATATTTTACTCTATTTTCACATTTACTTGTCTCATTATGCATATGTGAAGTAGATGTATCAATATGACCTAAGATTTTTGGATGATCACTTGACATCATTATTTAATGTTACAAAACTTTAATCTTATGTGCTAGTTGCTTTGGTGATGATTATAATGTCTTCTAAATCTATTAATTTTTTTTTATTTAATCCAAAGTGGTATGAAGGTTCATGAGCTATTCTAGATTGGTCTATGCATGAAATAGTTTTTGCATGTGGATGAATGATGTGGTGATGTAAGAAAAAAGGGAAAACATGTGATGTTTAAAATATAAAAATGCAAAAAATAGTTCTTCAATCTGAGTAACCGGGCCTCTTGCCTCAGTAAACATTGAGTGTTCGCGTAAAAAGGGGAGATGACTAATGAGAATAAATCCCATGGAAGAAGCTCGGTCCCAGTTGGTTGGGACTAAAAATCCTCGTTGGAAAGTCCGGAGCTTAGAAAGACAAAAAGTGATATGGTGAAAAATTCGAAAAGGAGGAAATTGTGTGACAAAGAGAAAATATCTTTTATTTTTGCCTTCTAGTTTCGATCTTGGATTGAATTATCATCACGGTTGGTGGGGAGATTATCAGCTTTAGTATGCATTGTTTTCATCTTACCTTAGTGCTTGCACATGATAATATTTCATATATACATATTTGCAAAACTTAACTTGTGCATTCTTTAGTCTATAAGGTATGTATGTTGATTTTCTTCTATATTGTGTGTATAATGACTGAGTTAAATATGAGAATATGATGTGTTAATGATTGACTTTGTGTCTCTATAGCTTTGCTCATAGATTTCTAAAAACAAAAATATTTTATTTTATTTTTATTCATGAAATTTTGCATTCATGCATTAGTAGTAGGGTCATGCATTGTAGAGATGTCTGTTACCCTAAGAATTTGAATATGATCTGATAAGAGTTCTATATCTTGGTGTTTTTCATTGATTACTTCCTTGCATCTCTCTACATTGTTGCTATGGCATATGTTTTCTTTGCTTGACATTTCAGTGACAAAAGGGGGAGAGATTAGATTGCTTAATTAAATTTCATTGTTTCGTTAAAATTGCTTGATTAAAAGGGGAAACTATTTAGAAAGGGGGAATTTATTTTCAGGGGGAGAATGATGATCATTATGTGTGCATTGTTGGTATGATTTTTTGATGATCATTATGTTGGTTTATATTTGTTTTCCGCACATGCGTTTAATGGTTTTTTTAGTGTTATGGTTACAGGTTTGGTAGTTCATCATGGAAGCAAGGTGACAGTTTATATCTATGTTTGTTGGTGTGTGTTCATATGTCACGCCCCAAATTTCCTAGAACTCAGAAAACCGAGCCTAAGAACTAAGGGAGTGAACGAAAGTGAAAGAAATGAGAACCAATGACATTTAGTCATCAACACCCACAAAAGGGTTGCAATGAATGCTCAGATACCATGCTGTCATGCCCCAGAAAGGGTGACGCAAGCCAAGCGACCACTAGAGTCAACAATAACAAGAATATACATGGAGTAACAATGAAAACTATACACCATGCCAGTTAGAATACTAGAACTCAACAGTATCTTCAGATACCAACAGACACGCTCCTAAATCCCTAAGACTCCCGAACTGAGACATCCAAGGAATCCAAGATGTGATTCTTAATACGAATGACCAACTAAGACATCATTAACCAAGAAAAAATATGGATTAATAATAGAACTGGTATATTTAATACCCAAATGGATAATAAACAAAGCAGCGGAATCTAACGAAAATCCGGCAGAGTTCCGTTTGTAAATGGAACATCTGGACAACCAACCACAACACAATAACCTGCCCAAAGCAATTCAATAATCACAATGGCTTCCAAGCCCCACATTCATCAATCCTACTAGGGCCGAGGTAGTGGAAAGAAACCAAAATCCCTCCAAACCCTCTATAATCAACAGAGCCACAAATGCTCGAATAAGAATACAGTAAAGCACCTAGCTGTGCAGAATAGATACAACAACATCCTGAAAGAATAAATACAGGACAAATAAAGAATACATCAATAGGGATATGCCAACATACTGGCTCCCAAAAGAAATACATGACAATCCCACCAAATCATGGGTAAAGAAACTATCCGCAGAAAACTATCGTCCCAAACCTGTTGCGTTGCAACCGTAACCGCATCACCCAGCGCAACTCCAAACCTGTAACAAGAAATCCAAGGAAAACTGTCGTTGCACCGCATCCTGCCCATAGTCGTATATTTCCTGCAACCTGGTGTGGGAATACCAGGGGGCAAATGAAATACCCCTGTGAGCAAATAAGCTCAGTGGGAAAGGATACTCTAACTACCACATCCTCTGGTAGTTTAGGTAATGCCAAACTATCTAGCAAGATACATATATAGCCCAACTAATCCCATCCACGCAAAACCCAAGGCACGCTCATATACTACCGTACGTAATTATATAACGGGAATACATATATACATATATATATATATATATACAAGTATACATGTATAAGTATGCAACCTAAGTCTACAAGGTACAACTACGGCTTATACTCCAAGTACCAATACCGGTAGTCTACACTACTCTCACCAACATATACTAGGTACACAACACCTGAGTCAAACCTCACAAATCATCAATTACTCACAATACAAATTAGAAGATCCAATAGAGGAGATCACACTCACCTCTAATATCCACAGGAAACAAAATCCACCACTAGTACCAAGGAAGGCTCAAATCCCACACCCCGATAACATAGGAACGAAAACACCCACGTCCTTGCGTACTAACACAACCATCATCAATATATATATATATATATAACAAACCTCATTCCATTCCTAGAGAAAGTCTACCTCTCAAGTACTGGGTCACCTCAATCATATCACTTCCTCAATACAATGAATCACATCACCACATTAACCTCATAACACTATCATCAATAGGTTTAATAAAATCACTAACACTCTCATTATAGATGAAGAAAACCACCACAAGTGTTTAGGGAACCAACCGAACAAGGAAAACCAAAAATGAATGGCCGAGAGTAAAGGTTATAAAAAGATGAATCCCAAGGATTCAATAGTTTTTAAGAAAAAAGTTTTAAAACTCGAACCAATCCATTTGGTATCCATGCTCCTAACGTAAGAAAGCTCAAGTCACCTAGGTAGTGACATCAGATAAACAAGAAAAAGAGAAGGGCAACACTATATGTGTGCACTGAACAACACCAAGCCTCACACACGAGACTTAGAATGAACCGAAGAAAATGTGAAACAAGGAACCACCTTTCAAAACACCACAGGTTGAGATTTTGAGAAATAAGTCTCAAAATCTCAGAATCTCGAGACAAGTAATGAAATAGTTTTCTTTTAGGAAACCACACAGTAAAAATGACCGTCTTGCCCCCGATCTCCGTTAGTTGCCATTATCGGTTTGTAGAGTTTAAAACTGTTTTTAAAGAAGATCCTAAGATCTTTTATAAGTATTAAAACTTTTCATTTCTACGGGGGTAAGCGAAAACGGGTTTTTCCTTTTAAATACAAAAGTTTATTTTCAAAACTTAGAAAACACCATTTTCGAAATGACAGCCAAATAAGAGAATGAACAACTCCACTAAATCAAATGTCAACATGAGGAAGAGGTTCAGCACCGCGCCGTAACCGAAGACTCAAGGAATGACATGTAAGTCAAAGACTACGTATTAGCGTACGAAACACAGTACAAGGAATGCTTAGGGGAATGATCTAAGCATGAGGAACCACCCTACAGTACTCCAAGTACTTAATGAAATCACTTTAATCATAACCTCTACCCATTCCTCAAAAGAATGAAAAACACTTAAGGGTCTATACTACCCCATCCACTAAGACCACAATCACATCAACCGCCTTATCTAAGGCCTCAATCACAATTGATACTAAATCAATTACTGATCTCAAATCTCTAAAGATATCACACAACTAACTACAACCACAAAACAATTAATAGTCCTCTCTAAGGCCTCAACTCAACCTCAATTCTACAATCCATCTCTAACTCCAACTAACCACAGAAATCTTCAGGCCAATATACTTAACCTCCCCTACGGGCACAAAAGTATACAACACAAGTATAAGAATATACGTCTCGTTTATACTTTAATAATTACTGCTTTTAATTCACGTTTTCAAATTTATCACTTTCAACTGAGCATTTGATAAAATGAATTCATTTTGCATATTCATAAATAATCATGCTCCAACATATATATACATATCAATAAATCACATGATGATATGTAATGCACCGTACTCACAGACCGCCTGTAGTACATACACACAAAAACACACCCTTCCCAAGGGTACTGGATCATTCTCTACCATTCCCCTGAGGATACAAGCTCATTAAGGAATGTAGACTTATCCTCCCGTTCTTCCCAAGTGCTTTTGACACTTCACACTTTTAACCAAGGAAGACGTCCACCACGGCCCAGCCGTGAACATAGGGCCTTGGACTATGTGTCCTCCCCCTATATCGTCTGTATTCTCAGAAGATTAGTTCCTTGGGTGCAGCACCCCCTGGCCAGTTGTCACGACGATCCAAACACAAACGTCTATCCGTGCCTCACGCACAAAGGAAGTAGACCACACCAAATGAATCTCTCTGC
The DNA here is from genome assembly GCA_963922005.1 of Cornus suecica. Taxonomy (NCBI): domain Eukaryota; kingdom Viridiplantae; phylum Streptophyta; class Magnoliopsida; order Cornales; family Cornaceae; genus Cornus; species Cornus suecica. The sequence continues at coordinate 46,686,948 of OY998242.1, forward strand.
AAATGGTGAAATCATGCACTACATGCACCAACACCCATGTCTCACAATACATGGTGTACACAAATAAATCATGTCCAACATAAATATGTAATGCACCATATTTATGAAAATACCCACATGGTAATATCAACATAAATCTCAAATCTCTGTACATGCTTTTAAAAATATATTAAAGCATTTAAATCGTGAGAAAATAGATTCATGTTCTAAACAATATATTTTCTTTAATTCTTTAGAAAATATTTCAATTTCAATTAACATGTCTTTTTGAAATAATTTAAACAATTATTTCACGTATACCAAAAGGATCGTAGCATATCGTCTAAGCTTTTCAAATCTCTAATAACCCATTCAAATTCGTAAGGGTTTCTAAGCCGTCTATTCTTATTTAATTTAAATAAGAATATTATTTAATCACATAGGAATAATTTAATAAATTTTCTTAAATTAATCCCTAAGTCCATTCCGATTCTAAACAATTTATAAATATTTAAACTAGCAATTTAATATATCTATATTAAATTAAATAAGGGTTTGCACCCCTAACCTACTTCAATAATGCGGAGTGAGAAATATAATTTCCCACCTAATTATACGTTACCGAACAGTCCGAAACAACACAATATCGGCGCCCGAATATGAAGCCCGCCGACCAAAATCGTCCGAAAACTATTTCGAATATATTGAAATGTCCGTCTCGACAACCTATACGATATATACGAAGTCAATTAATAATCGGTTAATTAATTTGGTTAAATCTAAATTAACCCAAATGAAAACTATAACCTATAAATGCAATTTCCGGGCAGATCGTTCAACGTAAAATTACAAAATTAATGTATGACGAATACCACGTATATACGGAGCTACTCACCAAAAATCGGCTCAAACCGATCACCGGAAGGTCGCCGAAAAAATGGCTAAAGCTCCGGTCGAACGTAGCCTACCCGCCACTGCTGCGCGTCGCTGCTTCCAGCTGCGTCACCACAGTACGCGACTGCCAATGTGCCACGACCAGACCACCACGCCGTAGCCGCCTTGCCGTCGTCGTCCTCCTCGCCATCGCAGCTGCTACAGCGGAGGCGAACCAGTCGCCTGTACCAAGTGCGACCCCTTGCTCGAGTCGGTCCCGGTCTCTCTCCGGCAACAATGGAGGATGGAGAAGCAGGTTCAGTCGTTCGTCTAGGAGAAGGAAGAAGATGGAGCAGATCATTTTGTTTGGAGAAGGAGAAGTGTCCAGGTCTGTATATACATATACATATATATATGACCTAATTGCACAACTAACCCTCAAGTCATCCATAATTGCAAAATGACCCCACTTCAATATATATATATATATAATAAATCCCAACAATTACCGGAAGCCTCTAAATAATATTGCGTCAACCCGTAAGTCCACAGGACGCCAATTAATCATATTAGTCCAAAAGAATTACACCGGGTTAGGAACCCAACAACCGGAACACTGAGAAAGTAAATTAATACGCTTTACACCGGATCCGTAAAAGTACTAATACCGTAACCGAAATAATTGAAACGATACCGTGTAGTTGATAACGATAATTCGCGTAGTCGTCCAGGAGAAACCGTAAAGTCATCCAGTCGACTTTAAAAGTAAACGCGAAAAATTTACAGGTATCAAATACCAAGAATAAACAATACGCCATGAACAAGTGACGTCATTATTGAAATTAAATTATAAATAATTTCAGTAAAAAGAATAATAACACAGGGTGTTACATCATAGGTATAGATGTTATGTTGTTATTTGTGAGGCTATATTGTAAAACATGATTTTGTCTCAGAAATGCAAGGGGGGGATTGTAAGAACATTTAATGTAATTGTTTATGTATGGCGTGTTCTAGATAGTAACCATTTTTGAGTGTTAGATAGGTTTGTTTGATTTCAATGACATTAATAAGTTTCGTCAAAGGCAGAATCAAGTATTGAAGCAATGAAGAATACAAGTGAAGCACGAAAGTGAGCATATTAAGGTAAAATGTCTCCTGGAGGGCGAAAACAACATTTTTTGAAGCCGTCAATTCAAACAAAAAGTATCGTGCTTTCAAGAAGGTCATTTTGGCGCAGTTGTGAAGAAAAGTGGTTTTGACAAAAATACATACGCTTTCAGTTTCAAAAGGTGGCTGGAAAACACAATTTTAGGCTTGTAGGTACGCTTGGACCTACGCTTAAAGTGTAGGCTTTGCTACAATTGAAGCGTAGCTGCGGCAAGTTTTTTCCAGATTTTGCCTACAATGTCCAAAGTGTTCGGGGGTTGGTTTTATGATATGACCATGACTTATATACATCAAAGTGCGTTCTATATATAATATATTCACCAGAATAGAGGGTTTGGAAGTGAAATTACGAGAAAGGGAAAACTTAGGGTTTGGATCATCTTTGTCTATAAATACCCAAGTCTACAACAAGAGGATGCATGTCTTGAAGAATTCTCTGCATGTTTTCTACAGTTTCTTCTTATTCTATAGAGATATACATAAGGTGAGATAATATTGTTGAGTGATTAGAGATACACAAGTTCTCTCTTATTTTCGGACGTCTTCAATCGTGCTTCTACATCGATGATTTCTATGCACAATTGAATGGTATAGTTGCTAAAAAATTCACACACCATCTATTGGAACGTGGTTGCTTTGATCCATTGAAGATCGGAGCCGTCTGTTTACGGAGATCAAAGCAGAGGCTTCGTGGTGATTTTGATTTGTTGAGAAGCAGAGACGTCAGAGTACGGAGATCGAAGCGAAAACTTCGTGGAGCGCAAGTGAATCTAGACTTTCTGACGTTGATTGAAGAACAACAAATTACAGCGATTGTAAGTTCTGTTTTCATAGAGTGTATAAATTCTCTGATTCATAGTGCATCGATACCCGAGTGTATCCATGATTTTTACTTGGAGTCTTTCCAAGGTTTTTAACGTAAAAATCTCTGTCTTCTCACGATTTAATTTTCTGCACTTATATTCATATTTGCTTGATTGATCTATTTTTGAGAACTAAATTAAGAACTAGGGTTTGTGACTAATTAAAATTGAATTTCCGCTAAATAATATTAATTGATCATAAAATTGACAAAAAACCTATTCACCTCCCTCTAGGCTATTTTCACTATCGTCTAGGTAATTTCAACAATGAATTGTCATTTCAAATGAGCCAACTTATTATTATTCACGATTCAAGATATATATATATATATATATATACATATATATATATATATATACATACATCTATATATATATACATACATCTATATATATAAATATAGATGTATGTATATAGATGTATATGTAGATATACACCTTAGGTTTGTAAAGTGTTGCAATGTCGCCTTGGAGACATGAAATTACTTTTATTCAAAAAATTTAAGTTACCACATGCCTAAAAAATTACACATCGCTAACTATCCCAACCACATTTATCACCACATTATTATTATAAAAAGTATGCAATACCTACTAACATATATATATAATTTTATTTTAAATACAAAAATTCAAAAACATCTAAAATCTATTAAAAAAATCTATTTAAAAGTAAATTTTATCACTAAAAATATTTTATTAATAAAATATATAAATAATAATAAGAAAATCATATTTAACTACTACTTTTTAATTCTAAATATATTACTATATAAATATTTCATAAGAAAAAAAAACAAAAGAGTTATAACTCATAACTATTATGAGTATTACATACCTACTAACATATATACTCCCTCTATCCCAATTTACTTGTCTACGTTTGGCCAAAAAACACTCACAGATTTAGGTCAAACTGGACAACTAAAATGGGACGGAGGTAGTATTATTTTTAATTAAGGTATAAAAAAAATTATATTTCTATATTATTGTAAATCAACAATTTTAGTGGGATTTGACAGTATAATTATATTTATTATTAAATATGATATAGTAATAATTATTAATTTTAGTGAGAATCTCAAAAAAGTTTTGGAACATGAAAGTGGAAATAAAAAATAAATAAATTGTAACTAATATAGTTTAGTAGAATTTAGTAATAATTAATATATTTCGTGAGAAGTTGAAAAGAATTTCATATTAATTGGTGAAAAATAGTTTAATTGAATTTAGTAATATTTAATACATTTAGTGGGATGTGTGAAAGAACTTTGTAACATTTGATGTAAATGTTAACTAAATGAATAGTTATAATTATTTTAATAAGTAAAATAAAAATTATACATATAAAACAAATTGCTTATACATAAATAACAAGAGTAAAAACAAAACATTCTATAGAAATATAAATATTGGTTGGGCCTTATAAGTAGCATATAGTTTAGTGAGACTTAGTAATAATTGATATATTTTGTGAGAATATCAAAAGAATATTGAAACAATTGGTGTATAAGTAAATGATTTAGTGTAATTATTTAAACAAATAAAAGATTTAAAAATGTATGAAAAAGATAAAAATTGTTTGTACATCTATAAAAGTATATAGCTATAGATATAGATATAGACAATTAAGGATGGTTGGGGTAGTGGGTGAGGTGTAATGTTTACGCATGAGGAAACTTAGATTTTTTTCATGAAAATTAAAATAATTAAGGGCGTAAAAGTTATTTTATACCTCCGGGGGTTTAATTGCAACACTTTGCAAACATCAGTAGGAGTCACTGTCCAAAATCAATTGACCGACATCTAGGTAGAATTAATCGAAACCTCACAGGGTGGTCAGTGCAATTTATCCTATATTTTAGATGATTAGATTTTCATATGCAATAGTTAGGATTATTATCAGTAAACCCCCTTCGGTTTCAAAAATGGATCAATTAACCCCCCTCTATTTCAGAAAACCCCCCTATCATTATCAAATTGTATCAACTTGCCTCATTCCTTCCAATTGAAGATAAAAATGCCCCTAAAATTAGAGGGGGGTTTTACTAATAAACGAGTAAATGTTTTTTATTTATGAGGAAAAAAACATTAATGTCAAAATAAATTTTTTTTGAACTACAAATTAGGGTTAAATAAAAAAACAATTAAGATCTAAATATAAAAAAATATTTCGAATTACAAATGAGATTTATTTTTGTTTTAAAGTTTTTATATATATTTTACTATAAACGAAAAACAAAATTGATTTATTCCAATACAAATCTAATTGGTAAGTTCAAAATATTTTTTTATATTTCAGACTTAAATTATTTTATATTTTACCCTAATTGGTAGTTTAAAAATAAAATATTTTGGTATTAATTTTTTATTTTGGCATAAACCAATATTTTATTCGTTTATAGTAAAATATGTAAAAAACAGTTAGTAGTTCAAAATATTTTTTAATATTTCGGACTTGAATGTTTTATATTTTATCAAAATTGGTAGTTCAAAAAAAATATTGATGCATTAATTTTTTATTTTTGCATAAATATTTTTTTTTATGGTAAAATATAAAAAAACAAAATGAAAAATGAAAAAAGTCTAATTTCTAGTCCGAAATAGTTTATATATTTCAAACTTAATTTTTTTATATTTTAGCCTAATTGATAGTTCAAAAAAAGAAATTATTTTGGCATTAATGATTTTTCCCGGCTTAAAAAAGAATTATTATCAGTAAACCCCCTTCTAGTTTCAGGGGATTGTTTTGTCTGAAATTGGTGGGAGGATGATAAGTTGATACAATTTAATAACGATAGGGGGGTTTTCTGAAATGGAGGGGGTTAGTTGATCCATTTTGAAACCATATGTGGGTTTACTGATAATAGCCCCAATTGTTATTATGTTCCGTGCAAATAAAGATAAAAAGAAATGCGATAGTTTTATGTTCAGATTGTTTAGAGGGAAGGGATGAACAAAATTTATGGAAAGTTCAATCCTTTACTTCTTTTTTTTTTATTTTTTTATTTTATGAAATGGTCAACAAAAAGAATGAATGAAACAAAAAACAAAAAAATTGATTAAAAGAAGCCAATGGTTAAGTTATGACTTGTGAGTAAACCAAAGTATGTTATATAAGCCAATTTTTAGGAATGATGAAATAATAGTTTCTTCTTAGTGTTTTTTTTTCACAAGCTACAAACTAAAAAACACTAAACACTAGATGACATCTCTGCAGAGAGAAGGTTAAGGAGCCATTCGGGCTATACATCCCACTCCTTATCCCCTCTTTTGCAATTCAACGTCCATTTTCCTAAGGAGTAAGTCGCTTGGTTACAAAGCCTAGGAGTCCACTTCAGAGAGAAATAATTACTAGAGTTAAGAAGCATAAACTGAATGCCTTCAATCACTGCTAAGGAGAGATTATCAGCTGGTAAAAGAGTCAAGAGGAAAGCAACATCAATATTTCAGCCATGAAAGCTAAGAAAATATTTTCCATAAAGCAAGTAGCAACTCTAATCGGTCTTCCCTGACAATCTCGAAGAACAAACCCTCATCTAGGGTAACTAGAAGAAATAGAGAATGCAACATCAATATTTAACTTGAGAAATTCAGAAGTAGGGGGCACTCATCTCTCGGCTTGGATAAAGGTTTTAGATTGCGCTATAGTAACTCTAAACATGTCCTTATCAAGCTCTTGAAATTCATAGAAGTCGACAAACACTCTATTGAGGATGAAAGAAGGATCTAACTGTTTACCGTTGAAAACTTTTTCATTTCTGGATTTCCACAAATGCCAACAAATGAAAGCTCCAAAACTAGAGCAAATCTCACCATTTTCAACTTGTTGCCATATATTTGACAAAGACAACCATATTTTCATCCAAGGAGCATCATTGTTACCATTTATAGATATTCCGAGAGGAGAGTAGTACCATACCTATTTAGTAATTGGACACGAAAAAAGAATATGATCAATGGATTCATCCCCAACACTACATTGCGGACATGTAGCCTCCTTGATAATACCTCTAGCCTTCATAACTAAGCGAATTGTAATTTTTTCAAGACAACTTTGCCATAGAAAAAAATGAATTTTACCGTGGGTAGAAATTTTCCAAATTTTCTTCCAATGGCATTTGAACTCATTCTGCAAGCTGCTTCCAACTGAAAAAATGTCACACCTTTTAGAGCTATTGTTGGTAAAATTTCTAGCCAACATATATGCACTTTTTGCATTAAATTTTCCATTAGAAGTCAAACACCATATCTTTGTGTCTTCTCCTTCAGTCTCCCTAAGGGGGATTTGCAGGATAAGCTTAGAGTCCCTGTTGTTGAAACAACTTACAATTAAATCTTTCTTCCAAGTATTTTGTTTACGGGTTTATAAGGTCCGATACTTTGGAAATATCGGTATGGTTTTTGAGAGAAGTGGGAAAATGGTTCAAAGGGTTAGTTAACCAACCATCTTCCCAGCAGTTCACCTTCGAGCCCTTAGTTATCCTCCATCGCATACTGCTTCGTATAAGATCTTTTACTGATAATATGGTTCTCCAAAGCTAAGAAGGTCTTGAACCAATGTTTGCTTCCAAGAAGTCGGTACCCGGAAAATATTTTTTCTTGAAAATTTTGAAAAATAGGAAATTTCCCCTCACTTCTAATCTCCATGCTACTTTGGCAAGAAGAGTTTGATTGGAAGCAACAAGATCCTTAATTCCCCTGCCACCGTCTTTTTTATCTTTACAAATTGTATCCCAACTGATCCAACTAACTTTACCACTCGCTTCTTTACCAACCCACCAAAAGGAGGTCATTTTACTTGAAATATTTATAGACATAAAATGGAACTTTGAAGCATTGCATTGCATAAGATGGTAGAGATGCAAGAGAGGACTTCAAGAGGACTTTTTTACTTGTTTTGGAGAGCATCTCACCTTTTAAGCTATTTATCTTTGATGACATTTTATCTTCCAGGAACTTAAAGGATGTTGCTTTTAATCTACCTAGGATAGAAGGGAGGCCCAAATATTGATTTTGCCAAGCTGTCTCAGATATGCCCAAAAGTTGTTGAATTTCTTGCTTCTTATGAAATTCAGTGTTTGCACTGAAAAACAAACCTGTTTTTTCTTAATTAACCAGTTGGACTGTAAGTTTCTCATACTCCTTTAAGATGAATTTTAGAGGAGACACCTTATTAAAAGTTGCCCTACAAAAAAGTAGTGTGTAACGTCCGGTATTTTTACATGCTAATTAAATTTTATATTTATACAATTAAGTGCTTATTTGATTATATACTTAATTTGTTTATGTGTGTAGCATGCCTTACATGTTGTATTTTCATTTTTAAAATAATGAAAATTATTGAAAACGATTTCGGGAAAGATATGACCGAGGGGTAAATGAGTAATTTAGTATTTTGAGCGCTTAGTGGAAAGTGTAGAGATTTTGGCTAAGTGTTAGGGCATAAGTGGCATGTTGGTAATTAGAGAGGATGACAAGGGCCAAAAGGGTATTTAAGAGTCTTGATGGAACTCTTTTGAATAACCCTAAGTTGGGAAAATATTGGTTATTTAACACTTTTGGAGTGGTGTCTCATTTCTAGCTATTGATCTTCTTCTTAAATCTTTGTTTTCAACCCTTGGATCATATGGCCTTGTTTGGATGATACACCAATGCATTAATGCATTAATCTTGGTCTTCCATTGGCAAGACTTCCTCTCTATCCTTGGATCATTTACTCATTTTCCTAGCTTTATTCTCAACCTTTGGATTTGAGAAGGGTTAGTGGAGAATCTTTACACTTTTGTGTTTCTTTCCTTTGTAAGACATTTCATCTTCTCAACACACTCTCTTGCTCTCTCTTTCTATCCTTGCTTGGTGTGGTTTAGGGTGGTGTTCTTGAGCTATTTTTGGTAAGTTTCTCTTCCACTCTAGGGTTTTGTTCACAAGAACCCTAGCTTTCAAGTTCATGAGTTCTTTGTGTTAGTATTGATTTTACTCTTCCTTTTATTCATGTTTATGGAAGGTTGAGTTTTTCTTCGAACTACCAAGTGAGTTCCAATTATGGTAGCTCTTGATTTCATCTTGTGAAGAAGCTATAGGTGAGTTCATAGTTTCTTGATCTCTTGAATTCATTTTTTCATGAAACCCTAATTTAGTAATCATTAGGGTTTGATTTGATTCTTGTGGTTGGAGCCACAAGGATGATTTTCGGTTTTCTTGTGACACCATAGTAAATCTTGTTGTTTATGTGGTGTGTTGGAATCTAATCTATTGAACCTTTGGAGGTGTAGCTTGAGTTGGACCTCTCTTGGACAGTCTTGAACTAGCTTGTTGCAAATTGAGGTAGGGAAAAAATGAATTGTTAATGTCTTTGTACGAGGTGTGTGCGTCTATGTATATATATGCCGTATAAATATATATATGCGAGTTGGTCTTGATAAATTAGATGATGATTTAGGGTATTGAAAGCATGAACTTGTGATATAAATGCTTATTGTGTTTTATGGCATATAAATGTGAATTATAAGAATTGTTATAGATTGAGTACAATATATTACTGTAACACCCCGTGTTATTTTCCTTTTTCCTAAAATTATATTTATCTTAATTTCGGTTATGACGTCACTTGTTCATGACGTATTATTTATTCTTGGTATTTGATACCTGTAAATTTTTCGCGTTTAGTTTTAAAGTCGACTATATGACTTTACGGTTTCTCTTTGACGACTACGCGAATTCTTATTCTCGACTACACGGTATCGTTTCGATTATTTCGATTACGGTGTTAGTACTTTTACGGATACGGGGTGAAGCGTATTAAATTACCTTCTTGGTGTTCCGGTTGTTGGATTCCTAAACCGGTATATTTCTTTCGGACTAATTTGGTTATTGGGTGTCCCGTGGACTTTAGGGATTACACGATATTATTTGGAGACTTCCGGTAATTGTTGGGACTTATTATATATATATATAATTAATTATATATATATATAATGAAGTGGGTTCATCTCGCAATTTAGGATAATTAAAGGGTTGCTTTTGCAATTATGGAGAAATGATGGGCTAGTTGTGCAATATATCATATATATGTATCTGTATATACACGACACAACCTGTTACAACAGACCATATCTCTTATTCTCTTCTCCTACACGATACTGCTGAATACACGCTTCCTCTCTTCTCATTCCCTCTGCAGCAGCAGCAACTCCCTCACGTCTCCATCCTCCATGGTCGCCGGTCAGGCGAGAAAGAGAGAGAGAGAACGGCCGGCTGGGCGAGGCGCGGCTATGGAGCTTGCCGCAGCAACAGCTGCGGCTGGAGCTGGACCAAGGACGGAGACGCGACAGCTGTCCAGAGGAGCGGTGGTGCTGGGTGGTGACGATGAGCTAGTGGCGGAGCTGGTGGTCGCACAGGGGTTGGCGACTGTAGCCGTGGTGCAGTTCGTTCGACAGGACCGGTTCGGCCGGACTTTGAGTGGCCGGTTCGATGACTTCCGGTGATCGGTTTGAGCCGATTTTCGGTGAGTAGTTTCGTACCTACGTAGTATTCGTCATATATTAATTTCGTGATTTTACGTTGAACGATTTGCCCGGAAATCACATTTATAGGTTATAGTTTTCGTTTGGGGTATTTTAGATTTAACCCAATTAATTAACCGATTATTAATGGTCTTCGTATATATCGTATAGGTTGTCGAGACGGACATTTCAATATATTCGAAATAGTTTTTGGACGATTTTGGTCGGCGGGCTTCATATTCGGGCGCCGGTACTGTGCTGTTTCGGGTTGTTCGGTAACGTATAATTAGGTGGGAAATTATATTTCTCACTCTGCATTATTGAAGTAGTTTAGGGGTGCAAAACCCTTATTTAATTTATTATAGATATATTAAATTGCTAGTTTAAATATCTATAAATTGTTTAGGATCAGTATGGGACTTAGGAATTAATTTAAGAAAATTTATTAAATTATTCCTATGTGATTAAATAATATTCTTATTTAAATTAAATAAGAATAGACGGCTTAGAAAACCCTTACGAATTTAAATGGGTTAGTAGAGATTTGTAAAGCTTAGACGATGTGCTAGGTTCCTTTTGGAATACGTGAAATAATTGTTTAAATTATTTTAAAAGGGCATGTTAATTGAAAATGAAATATTTTCTAAAGAATTAATAGAAAATATATTTTTGGAGAACATGAATTATATATGAAATTGTTTTCATATAGTTTAATTGCTTTATGGTATTTTAAAAGCATGTTGAAAAGAGATTTTGAGACTTATATTACCATGTGGGTATTTTTACAAATATGATGCATGACATATTTATATTGAGATATGATTTGATTGTACACCATATCGTGTGAGCACATGGGTGTGGGTGCACGTAGTGCACGGGTTTCACCATTTGCAGAGAAAGGTCTTTTGGTGTGGTTTACCTCATTTCGTGTGGTATATGAGAGGGTTTGTGTCGGATCATCACAACAACTGGCCAGGAGGTATCACGCCTACGGAACTAAAAAGCCGGCAAATGTGAGTTAAGAGTCCGGGTGGAGGCTTATGTTCTTGACTCAAGGGTAGTCATGACGTACGGAGTTGCAAGCTGGGCTCTCGTATAACCGCCTTCCCTGTTGAAGTGATAGAGATAAAAATCACTTGGGAAGGGTCGGTGTGGTAACTCTACACTATGATGAGTGTACAGAGTTTGTATTCGTTGCCCTTGGGAAGGGTGTGTTGTGCGTGAGTATCACGGGGAGTGTTGAGTCACATTACACTGCATGTGATTTATGTGATCTCATTTAACATGTATATGTGCTATATTACATGTGTTGTTGGAGCATGTTATTTATGAATATTGTAAATTAAATTCACATTTTATAAATGCTCAGTTGAAAATGAATAATGTGAAACGAGACTTTAAATGAGAAAATCATTATAGTATAAATGAAACATATAATCTTTATACTTGTGTTATATGCTTTTATGCCTTTGAGGGAGGTTAAGTGTATTGACGTAGTAATCTCTGTGAGTAGTTGAGGCTAGTGGTGGATTGTGGAGTTGATTTTGATTTGTGGCCTTAGAGAGGACTGTTAATTGTTTTGTGGTTGTAGTTAGTTGTGTGATATCTTTAGAGATTTGAGGTCAGTGATTGACTTAGTATCAATTGTGATTGAGGCCTTGGATAAGGTGGTTGATGTGATTGTGGTCTTAGTGGATGTGGTAGTATAGACCTTTAAGTGTTTTTCATTCTTTTGAGGAATGGGTAGAGGTTATGATTGAAGTGATTTCATTAAGTACTTAGGGTACTGTAGCGTGGTTTCTAGTGCTTAGTTCATTCCCCTAAGCATTTCTTGTACAGTGTTTGTACACTAGTACGTGGCCTTTGGCTTACATGTCATTCCTTGACTCGTTGGTTACAGCGTGGTGCCGAACCTCTTCCATGTGTTGTCGTTTGGTTTCGTGAGGTTGGGAACGGATAGTTGTGTTCCATGAACCCAATGTAGTACTCTTCCTTTACTGTCCTCTCGGACATTATAGGAATCCATAGAGTTGTGTTTTCTCTTATTGGCTGTCATTTCGAAAACGGTGTTTCCTAAGTTTTGAAGTAAACTCTTGTATTTAAAAGGAAAAACCCGTTTTCGCCTACCCCCGTATAAATGAAAAGTTTTAATACTTATAAAATGATATTGAGATCTTCTTTGAAATGATTTTCAACTTGTAAAAGCCAGTGATGGCAACTGACGGAGACCGGGGGCAAGACGGTCATTTCTACTGTGTGATTTTCTAAAAGAAAACTATTTTATTACTTTTCTTGGGATTCTGAGGTTACGAGATTTCTTTCTCAAAACCTCGACTTGTAGAGTTTTGAAAGGTGTTCCATTGTTTCACCTTTGCTTCCGATCATTTTTAAGTCTCGGTTTTGAGGCTTGTCGTTGTTCAGTGCACACATATAGTGTTGCCTTTCTCTTTTCTGGGTTGTTGGTTTCACCACCTAGGTGATATGAGTTCTTCTTACGTTAGGGGCATGGATACCAAAAGGATTGGTTCGAGTTTGAAAACCTTTTTCTTAAAAACTATTGAATCTCTGGGATTCATCTTTTTATTACTTCCACTCTCGGCCATTCGTTTTTGGTTTCCTTGTTCCCTCTTGGTATTCTTTCCTTGTTCACTGGTGGCATCTTAACCTTGACATCGTTGTCTTGGTTATCTGTTGTTTAGCATTGGGAACTCTTTTCCTTTGCTTCGTTTTGGTGACCCTTAGGTGGTCGTTCTTGTGAGTTGAGGTCTTGTACTCTTAGTGAATTGATCTGGTGGTTTTGTAGCTTATAGTGCAAGTGTTAGTGATTGATTTATCCTGTTGGTGACTTATTGACTTGTTGGAGATAGCATTGAGGTTTTCGCATAGTGAGATGATGGGGTGATCCCATCCTTGAGGTACAGACTTACTCTAGGAGAGGAATGAGATTGGTTATATATATACATTGTATATATATATATATATATATATTGATGATGGTTGTGTTAGTACGCAAGGACGTGGGTGTTTTCCTTCCTGTGTTACCGGAGTGTAGGATTTGAGCCTTCTTTGGTACTATTGGTGGATTTTGTTTCCTTGTGGATATTAGAGGTGAGTGTGATCTCCTCGGTTGGATCTTCTGAATTTTGTTGTGAGTAATTTGGTGATTTGTTAGACTGGACCTTAGTATCGTGTACCTAGTGTACGTTGGTGAGAGTAGTGTAGACTACTGGTGTTGGGTACTTGGAGTACGAGTCTTAGAGACTCATGTTGTGTATTTATATATATATGTGTGTATATATATATATATTCCCTATATACTTATGTATACTCGTGTACGATAGTATATGAGCGTGTGACTTGGGTTTGCGTGGATGGGACTAGTTGGGCTATTTACATCTTATTAGACGGTTTAGCTTTACCTAAACTATCAGAGGATGTGGTAGTTAGAGTATTCTTTCCCACTGAGCTTATTTGCTCACAGGGGTATTTCACTTGCCCCCTGGTATTCACACGCCAGGTTGCAGGAAATATACGGCTATGAGCAGGATGCAGTGCAACGGCAGCTTTATTTTGTCTCCTTCTTACAGGTTTTGGAGTTGCGTTGGGTGATGCGGTTACGGTTGCAGCACGACTGGGTTTGGGGACGATAGGTATCCGCTTTCAGTTTCTCTACCCATTGTTATGGGATTGTTATGTATTTTCTTTTGGGAGCCAGTCTGTTGGCATATCCCTGTTGATGTATTCTTTAGTTCCTGTATTTATTCTTTCTGATGGTTATTATATCTATTCTGCACAGCTAGGTGCTTTACTGTATCTTATTCGAGCATTTGTGGCTCTGTTGATTATTAGAGGGTTTGGAGGGGTTTTAGTTTCTTTCCATTATCTCGGCCCTAGTAGGATTGATGAATGTGGGGCTTGGAAGCCATTGTGATTATTGAATTGCTATTGGCAGGTTCTTGTGTTGTGGTTGTTGTCCGGATGTTCCATTTACAAACGGAACTCTGCCGGATTTTTGTTAGATTCCGCTGCTTAGTTTATTATCCATTTGGGTATGAAATATACCATATCTATCATTAACCCATATGTTTTCACGGTTAATGATGTCTTAGTTGGTCATTCATGTTAAGGATCACATTCTGGATTCCTTGGATGTCCCTGTTCGGGAGTCTTAGGGATTTAGGAGCGTGTCTGTTGGTATCTGAGGATACTCTTGTGTTTTTAGTATTCGTGTTGGCATGGAGTATATTCTTATTGTTATTCCATGTACTTCTTTGTTATTGTTGACTCTAGTAGTCGTTTGGTTTGTGTCACCCTTTAGGGGCGTGACAGCATGGTATCTGGGCATTCATTGCAACCCTTTATGGGTGTTTGATGACTGAATGTCTTTTGGTTCTCGTTTAGTTTTACTTCCGCAATCACTCCCTTAGCTCTTAGGCTCGGGTTTCGGAGTCCTAGGAATTTGGGGCGTGACAATTACATAAAGAAACAAACATGTATTGTGATGGCATATGGTTGTGATGGGAAGCTTTTATGCATTTTGGTTACATCATGTAGTGTCAAAAACATGGGTGTTGGCTTATACGGGATGTGTAAACATGTGTGTGTAGTCTTGTGTCAAATCGTCGCAACAACTGGCCAGGAAAATGTGACTCCCACCTACGAACTAATAAGCCAAAAAATGGGGATATAGGGTTGGTTGCTTCCCCATTGTGGTGGAAAGTGCCACTCTCGGATCTTTAGGGCATGAGAGTAGCAAGCAGGGCTCTCGTGAAACCGCCTTCCTTGTTGAAAGTGAGAAGTGTCAAAATCACTTGGGAAGAATCGTACGGTACTCTTTCTCGTTGTAAATGAGTAGAGTACATATTTGTTAACCTGTATTGGGCAAGTGAGTAATATGAGGTGTGTTGAGTCATATTGCACGTGAATTATCATATATGTGTGATTATGATATTGATATTGAAGCATGCTATAATTGTAGAAAATTATGTTGTGAGCATGTTGGGGGAACTTATTTGTTGGGTTCGATGGGGTTCCGGATTGGTGTGAGAGCCATGTGGAACAAGAGACCAACCTAGGGTTAGTGGAATGAACCTTGGTTAGGTTGAACCACTCGGACTACTGAGATGGAGGTAATGACGCTTCCTCTACTGGGCTAGTGAGCTCACCCCACACCTTATATATTTTTCATGTGATGATTCAGTTAGGAGAGTTTCGTAGTCTCTCCGTGGACGTGTGGCATTATGTCCACCCTTTTGTACATGGGTGGTGGACCATACTTATATTTTGTTGGGCATTAGGTTGATAAATATGTATGAATATATTCATTTTGTCTATGTAAATCAAACGTGTAAAACTACTTTATTTTGATCCGGCTAGCATGTTAGTCGAGGTGTTATAGTCTATGTACATCCCTTGGAACGCTATGCGCGAGAATTATATTCTTTTGGTGCACTTCAGTGCCGGATTGTGCAAATGTGTATTTTGAACAAACTATAACATATTTTGCCTTATAGCACTTTAAATGTCAATATTGAATCCTTCATTGGAGTTGTGAATGTGAAATGGATTATTTATCATGAGATGTAATTATTAGGTGTTTTGCCGAAAATGACGTTTTTTCTAGGTTTTCAAACCAATCCTTTTCGATTTGAATGTAAAAACCCGTTTTTGCCTACCCCTATGACCCCAGTAAAACATCTTGTTTTAGAAATGATTTTAAACTCATTTTAAGAAGATTTTGATCTTTACAAACCGGTAGTCATTAAAACGGAGACTGGGGGCAAGATGGATAATTTTAATAAACCTTATAGGAAGGTTTTTGGTTTAAACATTTATGTTTGATGAACATAATTTGGAGTATGGACCTAAGTAAGGGTATATACATGCATAGGCATGTATACGTAGTTGTTACGGTGATTTTCGAGCCAATTAGAGCATTTTTTTGGGTTTGGGAGTCGACTGCAACTGGAAAATAGCTAAAAACATTTATGTTAAGGTCAGTTGACTGATGGGTATTGGTCAGTCGACTAATTTTTCCCAGGGTGTCTTAGTGTAGTCTTGTTTCGACACTACTTCACTCTTTCGGTCATATCTGGAGGTACAAGTGTCGGATTAAGGTGATCTTTAGCTTTTTAGAATGCATACTTAAAGCTCTTGATGTTAGGATTTTTAATAAATTTATTTGAGTCATTTTTTAGGTCAGAATGTCCAATTGAAAGTGACGGTATATTTTGAACCTATACCCGTCGCGATGCCTGATTTTCAAAATGTTGTAGTTTCCGTCTCGTACCTTCAAATTTGGTTCCGTTTGTTCCTATAGCTTCTTTTAGGTCCAAACCTTGTATTTATACTTTAAAATTACTATTTTATCCCTAATATGACCATTTTACCCTTGAGTGGGCACAGGTGCTTAAATGGTCCGTTTAAGGTAGCATTTTTTCGTTTCACTCCTATTTCGATCCTGGGTGATCTTCTCGACATATTTTAGGTGTGAAATTAAATTTTTTACCATTTTTTGGGTGTTTTATGATTGAAGGTCATTTGTTCTCGTTTCTTTTTACTTCCGCATTCACTCCCTTTGCTCTTAGGCTCAGGTTTCGGATTCCTAGGAAATTTGGGGCGTGACAAGTGCATCATCAGGAAAAAAAAGATGAGTAATTTGAGGAACACAAATTCCAATTTTAACTCCCTGAATGAGTTTACAATTCATGGCTTATTTTAGAAGAAGAGAAAAGCCTTCCGTGCAAAATAGAAAAATGTAGGGAGAAAGAGGGTCTCCTTGTCTTAAGCCTCTTAAAGGGGAAAAATTATCATCTGGTTCTCCATTTAAAACCACCGAGTAGGAAACTGTGGACACACAACTCATAATTATATCAACCCATTTATCGTCAAAACCAAGATGATGCATCATATCATGAATAAACTTCCAGTCAAACCTATCATAGGTTTTTTCCATATCAAGCTTGAGAGCTAAAAAACTTGATTTACCTTTTTATGGGTTTTCAGATAATACATAAGCTCATGGGCTATCATAATATTGTCATAAATCAATCTATTGGGAACAAAAGCGCTTTGAGAGTCACTAATCAAATCATTTAACAACGACTTCAAGCGTAGCGCACTCCACCTAGTGGTACAACCAACCCTATACCACAATTCTCGGACATACTAGTATCGTAATTTGGGACCACCCTATGGTCAGTTGTTGCGACTATCTGACACAAGTCTACTCACACATGGTTACGCGACCGGGCATAAACCAATACCAATTGAATGACAATGCAAAAGGTGTACTCAATATGCAATTATGTCTCAAATGAACCATACATCAAGATGACTATGTATTTCATCATATTTATAACAACATTCTCAAGAATGCCAACATAAATGCTACATATCCTTTAACATGCTTTTAAATCATAATAAAGCAGTAATTCATGATGCACGTTGAACAGGGTTAAAAATAATGATTAAGAATGACCCCTTACGACGACAAGGTTTAACCTATCATAGCGCACAAAGATTTGGATTATTCACTCTAGCAATCTAAAAGTATTGAATTATAGTTGAAAAATGTTTGTTTGATTTGTTTGAGATCTATAACTAAATTAACTAAAAACAAAATTTAAATTATGATTGTGATTCAAGGTAGAGAAAAACTAGAGTTTTCATGCTCCACCACTAACCGCATAATATAGCTATCTATTTGATCATTATAAGAGGGCAATCCAGCATCGTGAATGAGATCGTACTGCAAATAGTCGAATACGTCCCAAAAATAATACTATCCACCGAATTCGCTACACCCCATCTCCGGACAGAGGTGACTAGTACATGTCATCTACTTTACTTTTAATCTACTTCTACAGCCTAAAATTAAACTAAAGCATGTCTATATCACCTCACCGAGGCATGGCCTATGTAAACCTAGGGTTTCAAGTGTTAAACACCATTGTGTAGAAAATCACGTTATATTTAATATAACATGATTGGTTGAGATAATACATTCATTCACTATAAGATAAGAATTAAAATAAATATAAAATCCCGTGTCATGAATAACTACGATCATAGATCTACATAATCATCACACTGTGGTCACAGTTTCCCCTCATTATAATTGAAACAAATAAATAAACTATATTACTTATCTAGGGTTTTTCTAGATACCGAATTAGTTGCTCATGGTGGTGGGTGACTGCATCGTTGATGTAGAAACGACCTCCATGATCTTATTTTCCAGGTCTCTAGGTCTTGAATGACTCCCTTCTTTGAAAGATGTAAATCTCCAAAGATAGTGCAATGGAAATTATGTAAATTTGAAGCTCCCAAAAATCTGTAGTAGACCTTTGTATTTATAGAAGAAGTTGAGAAGAGTTCTTCTTGTATTTAACTCGCCCCACTTGAGTAGGATTCCTCTTTGATGTGTTTCTCCTCAAATCTGAGTCAAACCCTTCAATCTGATGTATAATATGTCATATACACGTGTTTAGAGGTGTTCAAATTGAAGATATGTCAAAATAGTTCAATTCGGTATGGGACACAAGTTCTCAGCTTTTATCCACACTTGGCCCCTACGCACCTACGCTTAAGCGTAGTTTAGTCGTAGGCCAAAATCCATAAGTGTAGCTTGAGCATAGTTTTTGATGTTTCTAGGCACTTTTAGCTATTGTAAGCGTATCTTAAGCATAGCAAAATTCTTGGAAACCATTTTTCTTGTTATTGTTCCATTAGAACCCCTTCGACTCTTTTGGTATGTTTTCCGAAGATATGACTCTGAAAAATATCAGTTTTTCCCTCCGGGAGATACTTTATTCCTCCTTTTCTCTCTTTGTGGATAGATATAAGCATGTCTTCTGAAACAATAGTGAGTTAGGGGCCTAAAATGGACAATATTTGGCACCTATCAATTCACAAGGATATAATCTTATACACAATTCATGTTCTAAATTTCTCAATTCTTTGTAATTTACGAGAAAAATAAAAGGGAACTAAAGTAGCGTCTAAGTTCATGAAAAACACGTTAAATAATTCACATTAATACCTACTCAATTTCATTTCCAATTCAAGTTTTAATAGCAACAAAAATCTCAATGTCAAGGGGCATAAGATAATTAACCATACACGCCTATTACATAAATATACCTGGACACACCTAGTGTCCATGAATTTATACCCATCATAGAAGCTAGCATTTTACACCTCTAAGGCTACTACACCGACTCCTATACTGATATATATTTCTCATTTATATATATATAATCAAGTCCTTACTTTCAATATTCACCAAAAATGAAAGTTCATCTATCCCACACATAATCATTCAAGTAATTCTACAATTACCGATATAATATAAACAACAATGTATATCTAAATCAAACTATAACATGCACATAATACACATATAAGTCTAGAGTCATCTGAAATAGATAGTGATTCCCCTACCTCACAACACGTGCCTACGGACTAACCACCACGCCCACGATCGAGCCGGATATACTGACACATTGCCCAAGACACACACTTAATTCTGTCCCAAAACGTTCATGCCCTAAGTGGGCCTAAAGTGAACATCGTGGGCATCCAAAAATGGGGCCCACCGACTAAAGTTGTTTTATGAATTTCTGCTTGAACCAAAACGTCCACCTTGTTGCCCTATTCAACATAGCCGAAGCCCATTAGCAATAGCCTAACGAAATTGAATAAATCTTAAACAAAAATAAACAAAGATTTGTACCTAAAATTTGAATTTCTCAGCGAACCACTCAATCGTTTCACACCAAATTTGAGTATGTCATACACGACACCTATACCCAACTATCCTCCAAAAATCATGATCATCGGAGCACCAGAAATTTCCAAAATAAGGGCGCGAAGATCTAGTCAAAACAGGGCTTGGAACGCACCACGGGCGACTGCCCAGCCCGTGCCCGACCTGCGGCCACCCCTGCATTGTCGTTGCGTCATCCTTGTGCGTCGCCTCCAACAGCGCAAGCTCTCTCTCCAGCTTCCCTTCACGTGACTAAATCCTTCTCTCTGCCCTTTCTTCTCTATCTTGTCAACGACAATGATGAAGAAGGTGACCGGCGCTGCTGATGGTGCAAAGAGAGAGAAAGAGCCAAAGTTGATAAATAAAAAGGTGAAGAAATTGTCGTCTACACAAACACTGACATACATATAAATATACATATGTGTCTGATGTATATATGATGGGAGAGAAAATTGAGATAAGAAATTGAATTTTGTACCCATAATTCAAATGGTCCATGTGACATTAATGATGTGACCAAATAAATAAATGTTAAATGACTCTTAAATTCCAATACAAGCCCAACACTAAATCATCTCCTAAACGTAATCACGCGAACCTAAAAAATTCATGAAACACCAATTAACTAAGGTAATCTGAAATATATAACGTCAATAGTCAAAACGAAACTACATAGTCGACAACAAGAACTCGCGTAAACGTTATCTCGCCAAGTCCGAAACGTAAAACGCAAAAAAATTTACACGTATGAAATATCAAGGATAAACAAGACGTCATTAACAAATAACGTCACAACCGAAATTAAATCGGAAATAATTTCAGGAAAAATGGAATATAACACGGGGTGTTACACACATACTGCACAAGTTGTGCATAATGGCTGTGATTGCCCCTAAGATACTGCCACATCATCAGTGTCACGCCCCAAATTTCGTAGGACTCCGAAACCCGAGCCTAAGAGCAAAGGGAGTGAATGCGGAAGTAAAAAGACACGAGAACAAGTGACCTTCAATCATTAAACACCCACAAAAGGGTAAAATGGTCATCAGAGGGATAAAGTAGTGATTCCAAGGTATAAATACAAGTTTTGGACCTAAACGAAGTTATAGGAACATACGGAATAGAAATCCAAGGTGTGAGGTGAAAACTACAATGTTTTGGAATTGGCATTCCTACGTTTAGGGTCATAAATTTGCCGTCGACTTCAATCGACCATTTCTCCCCCAATACTGACCCAAATGAGGAGATTCAAAAGTCTAACATCAAGATATTTAAGTCAGCTTTCTAAAAAGCTAAAGAAAACCTCCATCCGACACTCGTAGCTCGAGATATGAGCGAAATAGTAGAACAGGGTCAAAAAAGGGCTGAACCACCCAGTCGACTGGCTGATGACCCAGCCGACTGACTGAGGACCCAGTCGACTGGCTAAGGACCCAGTCGACTGGCTGAACCCGAGACCTCAAGTTTTGAAGAAAAATGAGGACCCAGTCGACTGGCTAAGGACCCAGTCGACTGGCTGAACCCGAGACCTCAAGTTTTGAAGAAAAATGAGGACCCAGTCGACTGGCTAAGCACCCAGTCGACTGGTTGAACCAGAGACCTCAAGTTTTGAAGAAAATTTTTCCTCCGTTTCACCCAGTCGACTGCCCGGAAGGGGCCAGTCGACTGCCTAGACTAGAAAACCTCAAAATTGACTCGCATACAGCTCTAAACCTTTAGGAACATGCAAGAAAGATCTAAACTTGTTCTTGGGACTCTAGAAATGAGGAAAAGTCCCCTAACTTAGGAATGAGAAGGAAAATGGTTATTTTTATCAAGACGCTTCATAAAAATCCGTAAAAATAACCGTCTTGCCCCCGGTCTCCGTTTTAACGACCACCGATTTGTAAAGATCAAAATCTTCTTAATATGAGTTTAAAATCATTTCTAAAACAATAAATTTCATCGGGGCCACGGGGGTAGGCGAAAACGGGTTTTTCCATTTAAATCGAAAATGATTGGTTTGAAAACGCCGAAAAACGCCGTTTTCGGCCAAATACCTAATACACACATTTCATGGCAAATAATTCATTTCACATTCACAAATCCAAGGAGAAGATTCAATAATTACATTTAAAGCGTTCTAAGGCGAAACATGTTATAGTTTTACATTTCAAGCACCGGAGTACTCCAAAAGAATAAAATCCCCGCGCATAGCGCTCCAAGGGTATACATCAATTTAAGCCACCCGACTAACATACTAGCCGGCAAAAGAATATGTTTAACTTAATTGATGCATTAAACAAAATAAGCACATGTATACAATGTCTATCAATGCTCTACAAAAGTACTCCGCCTGCATATGCGCAAAAAGGACGGAACCAACACCGAGTCTCTACCGGAAGACTACGGGCCTCCCAAGTGGGAATCATTACCTGAAAAAAAAGATATATGTCGTGGGATGAGCTCACTAGCCCAGTAGAGGAAACGTCATCGCCTCAATCTTGGTAGTCCGAGTGGTACGACCCACCCATGGTACATGCAACTACTCCTAGGCCAGTCTTTTGTTCCACATGGCTCTCACGCCAATTCGGAACCCCATCGAACCCCACAAATAAGTTTCCCCAACATGCTCACAACACAATTTTTCTACAATTATAGTATGCTTCCATAATAACATCATAATAACACATATATATATATAATAGTCCAAATACTCTATGACTCAACATACCCCACGAGACACAAAGCGCCCAACTCAGGTTAACGGATACATACTCTGTCCAGTTACTATTTAGGTTACAACCTTAACAAGTAATGTAGAATATCGCACCGACCCTTCCCAAGTGATTTTTCTCTCTATCACTTTAACAGGGAAGGCGTTTGTACGAGAACCCAACTTACAACTCTGTACGCCATGACTACACATGAGTCAAGAAAATAAGCCTCCTCCCGCACTCTTAACTCACATTTGCCGGCTTTTTAGTTCCGTAGGCGTGATACCTCCTGGCCAGTTGTTGCTTTGATCCAAACCCGACTAACCACACATGACTACACCACCCTCATATTCCGACACCATGACTTTGACACTACATGACGTACTCAATATCCACGTATGATTTTTCATCAACCATACTCCATCATAATATATGTTTTTTCTCTTTATGCAATATACTATGTCAAAATTATCCACATGCTCATAATATGACATTTATGATCAATAAACCATAACAAGCATTAAAATCACATAATCATGCTTTTCAAGGGGCCTAGCTCATCGTCTAATTTGTCAAGACCCAACTCGCATATATATATACGGCATATATACACATAGACGCACACACCCTCATACAAAAACTAAAGCAACTCATTTTTTCCCCTACCTCAATTCCAAGCAAAGCTAATGAGCAAAAAGGGTGCAAGCAATCCGTCCAAATTATACCAACAACAAACCGAGCCAAGAATAACCAAGAGAGCTTCAAGGAGGTGATTTCGAGAATTTGGGTCAAAGATCTCCCAAGCCTTCAAGCAACAATAAAACAAACATGGATCTTTAACTAATGGTTTTTATTAGCAACAACCGGTTTATTATCAAGAATTCAAAGTAAGGCTAAAAACCCAATAATGGTTAAACTAGGTTTCATGGAAAATAATTCAAGGGAGTAGAAATTTGTGAACTCACCAATGAGTTCTTCCCAAACGAAATTAGAGTTCACCACAAACCAATTCACTTTATGGTTGGAGACAATTCATAACCTTCCACAAGAATGAACAATGGAAGAGCAAAAATTCAATACTAGCACATGAATTTCTAGAATTTGGAAGTTTGGATTTCCTACAACAAAACCTTATAAAAAGAGAGGAAGCTTACCACTATGAGCTCAAGAACACCACACCAAGAGACCACCCCATGTGCTCACCATCCATCAAGCATGAAGAGTAGGAGAAAACAAAACTTGAAGCCAAAAATGCTTGGAGAACAAGGTGGCCGAATTTTTGGGTGTAGAGAAATGTGTGTGTAAAAGAGTGTGTGTTCTTGGTGAGAAATGAGAGAAGATGAAGACAATGATAGAGTTAGAGATAGGGTTGGTGTGTAGAGAATCTTATCCAAGGGCTAGGAATGAAGATGGCAAGATAGATTTGATCCAAGGGCCACAATGATGACAACATTAAAGGTAGTGGTGAAATGTCCAAGTTACCCACCCCTTCATCACTTATTCACAACCCTTGCCATTATGAACCAAAATTACAAATTTGTCCAAGTCTTCTAGACAATTACAATATTGCCACTCATCATCTTCCCAACACTTAGAAATTAAATCTCTACAAAACCCACTAACTCAATACATGTAAATTTACTAATTTTCCCTTTGGTCATTTATTTATTTTTTCCAAACATTTCAATATTTTCAATTTTTCACGTAAGCATATAAACATGTTAGGCACATAAGCACATAAACACTTAATTGTTTAATAAATAAATTATTAAATAATTAAATAAAATTTCAAATTAGCACGTAAAAATACCGGACATTACAATCAGGTTCAACAGTCCTCGAGCGGTACTACCCTTGTGTCTGTTGCTCACTTTTGCAAGCTGCAATACCACATAAAATACCACCTAAAATGGTCATGGGCTTCCACAAGTAATCTATCCCGATGTCGGACACATTGGGTTAACCAAGCGTACCAACTTTAATGGAAGGACCCATGACCCTACCCAGTATCCCTAAGTCCTAATAGATACCCCACTACGAGTCTAAAACAACCTAAAAAAAATACCTATGCCCACAAAAGCTAAAACTTAAATTATATGTTTTGTGGTAGTTATATTTTTCTCTCCTCTTCCCCCTTAGATTTGCTAATAGAACAATGAGAAAATGATGAATGTTTCATCTCACTTTTATTTTTATCTCCCTTTTCTTCGATCTAGCAAAATAAAAAATGACCCCATTACTTAGAAAAACTGAGCCACTAGTTCAGGTACAAGATTCTATTATTACCGTCTGGACAATTAAACATCCAATATTATCTTCACTTTCCCGCATAATTTTTATTTTTAAGTAAGCATACAGTACGAGGATATAAGTTAAGACCAATTTACGGATATAACAAGAATTAAAATCAAAATTTTGATTTAAATATTGTAAATTTATAACAAGACTCTCAGGTTGGGCTCGTGTTGAAAGTCACTCAATCTAATCATATTAAATTTTTGAATATAGTGTTAGTCACTAATTAACCCTAGAGGGGGGGTGAATAGGGTGTTCAAAAATTAGGTCTAATTCTTTTCGAGATTAGAACACTCTCAAATAAAAACTATATCACAATAAGCAAGTGAATGATTTAATTTGAACTTCTCTAACTATTAATTTCAAGACAAGATATCATACAAGATATTCAAGCAATTATGGCATGCAAAATAATTTAAGTAAAGAGAAAGAGATAGAGAGATTTGACACCGTGATTTTTTCGAGGTTCGGTAACTCCTACTCCTCGGCTCAAGAACCCCTTCTTGAGACTTTTCCCGATCCTTTCACTATGGCCCTTCCTTCACAGGTGGAATGGAAAACCTTTACAACACAAGCCTCTCGAGCTTGTCCCTCAATCAAGAGAACAACCCTCTCTTGAAAAATCGGTGGACTTCACTTGTCCGATATTACAAATTCGTATGTAATCAATAAAATCACTTAAGAACAAAAAATACTCAAAACCCAAAGGTGTTTATGGAAGATAAATCAATATAAGCTCAAGTGTTTTTGGTGATTTTACAATAGCTCTAGAAATGTATTCTCAAAGGGTATGATCAATGAATGATATTTGGAGAATAAGAAGAGATACTAGAGGTTTTGATTTTCAAAGAAACTTGGAGAAAATCAGATTTTCAAAGCTTGGTTTCAATGGCTTTTGTAGAGAAAATTTCTGCAGAATTTTTGATAGCTTTGTTTCTTCTTGTATTTCAATCTCTTAATCTTCAATATACACATCTCATTCTATATATAGCATAGCATTAGGGTTTTGAAGAATGATTATAGTATTTGAAAGATAAGAGCCGTTTGAATACCATTGAACACAATCCACAAAACATGGGAAATGTTTTCTGAAGAATCTGCAGGTTTTGAGGAACTTCTAGTCGACTACTTCTCTGTTGTAGTCGACTACAATGGACCATCTAGTCGACTAGATTGAGTTCTAGTCGACTACTTTGGACCATCTAGTCGACTAGAATGAGTTCTAGTCGACTACATGAAGTAGTCTAGTCGACTCAAGCTCTTTTCAGTCGACTCTTTTGATGTGGATGAAAAACCTATAGCTACTGATTGTTTTAGTCGACTACTAGAAAATACACAGGCTCATTTTAGTCGACTCAAACATGAAAAACATTTAATAAAAATATTTTTCTTTCCGTTTAAGTTCGGTAAAGCGTTTTTCATTTCATTTGAATTTGGTTCATTTTATACTTGAGCTTATACGATAAAATTGACGCATAAAATTACCTTGTTACAATGATCGCTTCCCGACCTATCTACCCCAAGTCTTGAGTCTTCGACTTTCTCCTTTGCCGTTGATTTTCCATTTGCGCTTCAATTTCTTTTACGGCTTTTCGCTTTAATTCAAGCTTTCTTTCCGAACTTGCTTTCCGAGTCGTTTTCTTTCCGAGTTTGTTTTCCGAGTCGTTCACCTGTCTTTTGCTGAAAACTTAAGCTCGAAAATTCATTAGTATCAAACACTCTTCAATGGTTTGTTATCATCAATTTTGGAATTGTTTGCCGAAATTAAATTTCAAAGCCAACATATAGGTTAATATCATGGGTTTGGATTAGTTAAATAGAAATCCGTGCAACGGATCACTCCTTAATAGCCTTTGAGGTACATGCACATACTGCAGAAGCTGTACATAATGGTGATGATTGCCACTGGGATATTGTTACAACATCATGTTTAACAGTTCTAGAGCGGTACTGCCCCCGTGTTTGTTGCTCAGTTCCGCAAGCTACAATACCACATAAAATACCACCTAAGAAGGCCACTGGCTATCACGAGTAATCCGTCTTGACTTCAGACACATTGGGCTAACCACGTGTACCAACTTCAATGGGCGGACCCAGGAGCCTACCAGTAGCCCTGAGTCCTAGTAGAGACCCCCCTACAAGTCCATAATAACCTAAAAATAATACATATGTTGTAACACCCCGCTCCAACACTTGGTATGATATTGTCCGCTCTGGGCTTAGCCCGCACGGTTTTGCTCTTGGGATCCTCCTAAAAGGCCTCATACCAATTGGAGACAATATTGCACATATAAGCACATCCCCAGACCTCTACCTGGGCGATTTGGGACATCATAATCACCCCCCTTGTAAAGGGGTGATGTGTATGCTACCACACTTAATTACGGCCGGGCTCTGGCTCTAATACCAATTGTAATACCCCGCTCCAACACTTGGTATGATATTGTATGCTCTGGGCCCAACCCGCACGGTTTTGCTCTTGGGCTCCTCCCAAAAGGCCTCATACCAATTGGAGATAATATTGCACATATAAGCATATCCCCAGACCTCTACCAGGGCGATGTGGGATATCACAAATGCCTACAAAAGTTAAAATTTAAATTATATGCTTTCTGGTAGTTATATTTTTCTCTAATTTTCCCTCTTAGTTTTGCCAATACAACAATAAGAAAATGACTAATGTTTCATCTCTCTTTTCTTTTTCTCTCATTTTCTTTGATTTAACAAAATAAAAAATGACCCCATAACTTACTTTTTAAGTAAGACAAATTAGACGTCTAATAAAGTAAGCATATTGTACGAGGATTTAAGTTAAGACAAATTTATAAGTATAACAATCATTAAAATCAAAATTTTGATTGAAATATTGTAACAAGACTCTCAGGTTGGGCTCGTGTTGAAACTCACTCAATATAATCATATTAAAATTTGGAATATAAGTTAATATCATGAGTTTGGACTAGTTAAATAGAAAGTCCGTTTGGGTTAGGATTGGTCATAGGTTTATATCTAAAATTAAGTGTAGTATAACGGATTGGGTGATTCGCTATTTAATCCAAAAATTTACCAAATAGGTGAGGCTAACATATAGTTCATTTATACTGAAGACATTTCTCATCTGGATCCATTGTGGGACTTGATTTCGTCACAATATGTTTACCTCAACTTGATTAATCAGCTTAAGATTGTACTCCTAATTTGTGTACAAATTACAATAAAGGTTTTTATACACTTCTCATATATCCTGTTAGTCTTAGTCCATGAAGTACGAAAATGAACATGACTCGACACGAACACTATAACTTAGTAAATTTTAAAATAACATGACACGATACGGCCCGGATACATAAAAAATTTAAAAAATAATAATTTATTTATATTTAAAATAGTTTACTTCAAAAAAACCCCCCTATGATATTCAATTTAATCAACTAACCTCTATTGTGTCCATTTTGTCCCATATACTATCCAATTTCATCACTATGCCCCCTCCTCCTTACATTTTGAATCAAAATATCTAAACTACCCTCCCTTAATAGTATAAGGGGGTTTAGTGAAATCAACCCTTAAAAAAATTATTTTTCGTAAAAACTATAAATTTCAAAATATATATATTTTGGAAAATATGATTTTTTCCGAAAAGTATATATTATGTTCCAAAATATAATGTTTTTACAAAAAATATTTTTTTTTGTGAAAAATATATATTATGTTTCAAAATATGATTTGTTTTCCCAAAAAATATTTTTTTTTGCGAAAAAGTATATATTATGTTCAAAAATATGAAATATTTCCGAAAAATATATATTATGTTCCAAAATATGATTTTTTTTCCCAAAAGTAATTTTTTTTTAGTGAAAAAGTATATATTATGTTCCAAAATATGAATTTTTTCCGAAATTGTTTTTTTCAAAAAATATATATTATCTTCAAAAATATGATTTTTTTCTAAAAAATATTTTTTTTGCGAAACAATATTTATTATGTTCCAAAAAATGAATTTTTTTCCGAAAAATATATACTATTATGTTCCAAAATATTATCTTTTCACGAAAAATATTTTTTTGCAAAAACTATATATTATTTTTTCCGAAATAATTCATATTTTGAAAAATAATATACTCCCTCCAAAAAATAATT
The DNA here is from genome assembly GCA_963922005.1 of Cornus suecica. Classification (NCBI taxonomy): domain Eukaryota; kingdom Viridiplantae; phylum Streptophyta; class Magnoliopsida; order Cornales; family Cornaceae; genus Cornus; species Cornus suecica. Next base: position 46,716,238 of record OY998242.1, read on the forward strand.
TTTTTGCGAAAAATATAATTGATTTTCAAAAAATAATTTTTTAAACTGGTTGATTTCACTAAATCCCCTTATACTATTGAGGGTAATTTAGGCATTTTGACTCAAAATGTGAGGTGAGGGGGCATAATGATGAAATTGAATAGTATATGGGACAAAGTGGATACAGTGAGGGTTAGTTGATTAAACTGGATAGTATAGGGGGTTTCTTGAAATTAAACCTATTTAAAATAAAATAAATTGAAGTATTTAATTCCTATACTCATAACATATTACTCATTTAGATCATATAGTTTATATGTTTTATTGTTGTTTTATTAAATTTCATTTTATATTTTAATTAGTTCATAATATATTTTTATGTTATACTCCCTCTGTCTCAATTTATAAGGTCCTTTTGGGGAATTCAACTTTTTAAGATATTGTATTGATAATGAATGAAATATCAACTTTACCCTTGGTCCTACTATAATGATGTGATGGTTTATTGTGTAGATGATTTAATATCTCAATGCATGAAGGGTAAATTAGTAAAGTGGTATTATAAAGTGCTTTGACTTTTCAAATGAGACACTTATTTTGGGATGGAGGGAGTATTAAATTTAGTTAAAATTTACCATGTCGTATCATCGAAGTATCCAAAATTTATTTTTTAAGGATCCAAAACCTATTCATGTAGTGTTACTAAATAAGAACAGGTTTTGACACAAGTACATCAACCTCAGATAAAGTGTTTGTACTTCACGGAGCCACTAGGGGGAAAGGGGGGAATTGGGAATAAAAAAAATTCATGTAATTTTAAAAAGGGTTAAGTACTGAAAACACCCCTATGATATAAATATTGTGCGTATAACATCCCCTAGATTGAAAATGTGTGTATTAACACCCATAAGTTTTGAAAACGTGGCAAATACCCCCCCTTCTCCGTCGAGCACTTTCCGGTTTGTGTTGACCAAAAAATAGTGAAATTACCTAAACAATAGTGAAAACAGCCTAGAAGGGGGGGGGGGGGGTGAATAGGTTTTTTGCCGATTTTATGATCAATTAAAATTATTTAGCGGAAATTCAATTTTAACCAGTCACAAACCTTAATTCTCAATTCAAATCTCATTTCAAATATCAAAACAGATCAATCAAGCAAATATGAATATAAGTGCAAAAATTTAAATCATGAGAAGACACAGAGATTTTTACGTGAAAAACCTTGGAAAGACTCCAAGTAAAAATCAAGGATACGCTCGGGTATCGATGTACTATGAATTAGAGAATTTGTACAGACTATGAAAACATAACTTACAACCGCTGCAATTTGTTGTTCTTCACTCAACGTCTAAAAGTTTAGATTCACTCACGCTCCACGAATCTTTCGCTCCGATCTTCGTACTCTGACGACTCTACTTCTCAACAGATCAAAATCACCACGAAGCTTCCTGCTTCGATCTCCGCATACAGACGACTCCGTTCTTCCACGGATCAATGCAACCACATTCCTATAGAGGGTGTGTGAATTTTTAGCATATATATCATTCAATCGTGCATAGAAATCGTCGATGTAGAAACACGATTGAAGACGTCCAATAATAAGAGAGAACTTGTGTATCTCTAATCACTCAATAATATTCTCTCACCATATGTATATATCTGTAGAAGAAAAATATGAAGCTGTAGAAAACTTGCAAAAAATTCTTAAAGACGTGTGTTCTCTTATTGTAGACTTGGGTATTTATAGACAAAGATGATTCAAATCCTAAGTTTTTCATTTCTCGTAATTTCACATCCAAACCCTATGTTCTGGTGAATATAATGTATATAGCACCCACTTTGATGTAGGAAAATTTAGAAAAAACTTTAGGTCCAAGCGTAAAAATGTGCAAATAAGACATCGTAGCAAAATTTAGAACAAACTTTGCCGCAGCAATGCTTGAAGCGTAGCTGGCCTACGTTTCAAGCGTAGCTGGCCTACGCTTCAAGCGTCGGTCCAAGCGTACCTCCAAGCATAAAAATGTGTTTTCCATCCACTTTTTGAAACTGAAAGCGTAGGCTTAAGCGTAGGCCTTTTTGTTAAAACCACTTTTCTTCGCAACTGCGCCAAAATGATCCTCTTGAACTCACGATATTTTTTGCTTGAAGTGACGGCTTCGGAAAATGTCATTTTCGCCATTCAGGAGACATTTTTCCTCAATATGCTCCCTTTAGTGCTTCACTTGTATTCTTCATTACTTCAACGCTTGATTCTGCCTTCGACGAAGTTTATCGATGTCATTGAAACCAAACCAACCTATCTAACACTCAACATGGTTATTGTCTAGAACATGTTATAAATAAACAGTACACAAAAGTGTTCTTACAAATAGTCATGTGCAACTCATATGACTTTTATACTATCTTAAATGCCCATTTTACCCTTATATAAAGACATTTATACCCTTTAAAATTAAATTCCCATTTTACCCTACCCATTTTTTCTAAATTACCATGGTTAACCAAAGTTATGTTTTATAACCCTAAAACCTCATTCTTCTTCCTTCGTTATAGGTTAACCATTGAAGGAAAGCTCTCTTTCTCACACCCAAGCTTCATTAGATCGGTAAGCTCTATGTGTGTGTGTGTACACATCTCTCTCTCTCTCTCTCACACACACACGCGCGAAACTTGAAATCTCCACTTTACACACACACACACATACATGCACAGTGCTTGAAAGCTCAACTGCACATGTCACGCCCCGAATCCGAAAATCCGGATAATGACTTAAATTTAATTAAAATTCATAAAAATACCAAATGGTCAAACTGGTCAACCGACATTGTTTATAATTCACTAGCGCGGAAGCGAAATAGAAATAATAAAATCACATACAAATTCCGAAATCAAACCAAATTACAACACGAACACACTAGTCCAAAGCCAAAAACAATACAAATCATAATAAGCACGCAATCTCCATTATTACATAAAGATGTAACTATTATAGGTTCAAATTCCACAAATTTCCAATAGCTCACGCATCATCCACCAATGGTTCTTTTCCTGAAAAATGTTAAGGGGTGAGCACAAACGGCCCAGTAGAGAAAAATCATGAAGCGTAAGATTCCGCAAGTATGTAAATTAATGAATACGTATAGGGTCAAGTCTCTACCCTAGTCCAATGTCAAGATATAAATGCATAAGGAATCACAATATAAACTCATGTAGAATAATTTAAATAATACCATCAAGATAATTTAAAAGTTCTATAATCACGAAATTAAAACCAATACTCTCAATATGAACTCAAATCCAACTATCACAACCGAAATAGCATCAAATTCAAAATCATCAAATGGGAAAATTATGTCATGAAACAAACCCTAGGACATGAACTACCTGTTCATCTGCCTAGTCGTCTTGGGGCTACTAACCCTACGGTGACGTCAACCAATCGCGCGATAATTCGAGCACTTGCACCCCGGGAGCTCCTTCGTCCCCCCATTGCTCACACCACACGACCATTTCCCAAAATCAACAACCAATCCACCATTCACAATTCACAATTCATAAATGTCATTCACATGCGCACATAAGTAATAAATATATCCGCACTCCATGATCCACCTAATAAAATTCTATCGTGGCATGAATCAATGCATTTAAACACATTAATGCAATTTCACAACTCATGTCAAACATAGCACAATAAGATGATGAATCTATATATAAACATTAAAATGCATAAATGAAGATTCTTAAACTCACACGATACCCCAATAAATCCCTACCTCAACTTGATAAAATATCCAGTAAAATACCAACAATCAAAACAATATGGTTGTGTAGAGAATGAATAAACGGACGGTTCTCCCTTCACGCCTTCATTTGTACCCTGTTATGCCCGAAACCAATTAACACATATTGAATAATTTTTATATACATAACCATAATTATTTTTATAATAATATTTTCCAATAAACATTCTGATATATATAAATATCTACTCAAAAATATTCGTAATTAATAGACAAAATTTAGCTACTTAATTAAGAATCGAAAAGTTCGGTTTCGAATACTACCGTAAAACGGACAGCAGGTAATCTATGATTTTTAGAAACATCTACAGGTTTGATAAAAATATGAAATTTACAGGATACACTCCAAATTTCTACGTAGGTCTACTGTAAAATTTTCATAAGCTTTAATCAAAGGACAGTGGTCCAAAATAATTATAAAAGACAGCTTTCCTAACAGTTCCGAAAACTGAATACCCTTTACTCTAAGATTTTTACAAACCTATCCATGAATTATATGACTACCAAAATCTCCATATTTACATCTTATATACTCAAGATCAGGTGATAAAATTATAAGTAAAAAATTAGAATTATAGATAGCTCAAATCGGTAACACAAGTTCCGGTTTCAAACTACGGTTAAAACTGAACAGTTACTACTCAACAATTTTTATTACCAGTATAAATTAACTTAAAATTCTTGATCTTCAGTACATATGTCCTAGACATATACAAAATGTTATAATAAACGTTTCAAGATTTATAAGAATACGAAACCATATGAAACAATTGGCTAAACCGAAACCGAAATCGGATCAGCAAGCAGTAAAATATCACTGGACAACGTACTTCCGTGATTTTTAGATCATTTAATATTTATCTAAATGATCTGAAATTTTGAGAGATGATAATAGACATATACAAAATCATACTGTAAAAGTTTCAAAAATTTAGAAATAATTTAACATGGTCTATAAATTTCTCAAACCGAGTAAAAAAAAACGGTCTGCAAGCAACAACAATATCCGAATAACATGTTTTTTCCTAGATTTTTAATTAACTCTCTACTTATCTATAAATTCTGAAATTTTCAGGAACATATAATCACATACCTATATATGATCTGTAAAATTTTCATAAACTAATTTTGATCCGTACATATATTATAAATTAGAGATCTAAAGCCTTGATTTTCACTAAACATGTAAACTAGCAATCTGGAATTTTTGAAAAATCAAATCAAATTAAATAATATAGATCACATACCGTAATTGGTATTAAACCGAAGATCGGAACACGTAGAACAACTTCCTAGTTGAGCACAAAATTGAATCCCCACTCTAAGATGCCCAAAATGTAGAGAGAAGAAGATAGGAGAAAAATAGAGAATGATGAAAAAAATGGTTTTGCTTGATTGTTGAGAATATGCAAAAGCTAACCTCAACACATCAATATAATGGCTGAAAACTTTCATCAATAATGTCATAAAGTGGTGTCAATATAATAGATGTATGATTGCACCTTTAAATGATGGAGGAATATGCTTTTGGAAAGTTAAAGATAAAAATAAAAATAAACATGTGGAATTCGGTCACACATTTACACATAATGAATATATTGCAAAAGTTACCCTCATCTTTATCAAACTCAAAAGTAACCCCCACATTTAATTAAAATATCGAAATTACCCGATCAACGACAAAAATGAAAATTTTACAAAACATAGGAATGAACCCAAAAATTCAAATCATGAAATCCTTAAACGCACGAAAACACATGCAATGCCACGTAATGCACAAGAAAAAATATATATATATTAACCGAAGAAAAAGAAATTATTTAAATTAACCTGGTCATTACAACCTCCCCTCCTTAAAAAGATTTCGTCCCCGAAATCGTGACGTACCTTAAGTGGCAAAAAGATCAGGATAGTTGGCACGGACCTCGTCCTCACGCTCCCATGTAGCCTCCTCCATGCCATGATGATGCCACAACACTTTAACTAGAGGAATCACCTTTCCACGTAGAACCTGATCTCTAGAGTCTAAAATCTGAACTGGTCGCTCCTCATATGTGACATCCTCATCAACCTCCACATCGACCCAATCCAAAACATGTGACTGATCTGGCTCATACTTCCTCAACATAGATACATGAAAAACATTGTGAACTCTGGACAACTCTGGTGGTAAAGCCAAACGATAAGCCACCTCACCAACACGATCCAAAATATCGAAAGGTCCGATAAACCGTGGCGATAACTTGCCACCTCGCCGAAATCTCATCAATCCCTTTCGCGGAGAAACCTTTAGAAACACATGGTCCCCCACATCAAAGGATAATGGTCTCCTCCTCCGATCAGCATAGCTTTTCTGTCGGCTCTGAGCTGTGATCAATCGTTGTCGAATCATCTTGATCTTCTCTGTTGTTTCATGAATAATCTCTGATCGCCTCAAGTCATGACCCAAAATAGATTTCTCGCCAACCTCAGTCCAACAAACAGGAGATCTACATGGCCTGCCATACAACGCCTCGAATGGTGCCATCTCAATACTGGTCTGGTAACTATTGTTGTACGCAAACTCAACCAATGGTAGATGACCATCCCAATTACCCTGAAAATCCAGAATGCAAGCCCGTAGCATATCCTCTAATATCTGAATAGTCCTTTCAGATTGACCGTCAGTCTGAGGATGAAACGCCGTGCTAAACCTCAACTCTGAATCAAGAGCTGACTGGAAACCCTGCCAAAATCGTGAAGTAAACCTCGGATCCCTGTCCGACACGATAGAAACTGGAACACCGTGTAATCTGACAATCTGGTCAATATACACCCTACTGAGTGCCTCTGCGCCATCTATCTCTCGTATGGCCAGAAAATGAGCTGTCTTGGTCAACCTGTCAACAATAACCCATACTGCATCATGCCCCTTATGCGTCATTGGTAATCCTGTTACGAAATCCATAGTGATGTGTTCCCACTTCCACTCTGCCACTGGCAATGGTTGCAACAGACCTGCAGGCTTCTGATGTTCAGCCTTTACTTGCTGACAAGTAAGACATCTGGCAACAAACTGAGCAACATCACGCTTCATGCCCCTCCACCAAAACTGGCGTCTCAAGTTGTGATACATCTTAGTACCACCGGGATGTACTACAAACCTCGAACAGTGAAAATCCTTCATCACCTTCTCCTTGCTTGCTTTTGGCACCACCATCTTCCCTTTGAACCTTAGACCCCCATCAGAGTGCAAGGTCCAATCATCCACGGTCTCACCAGCTGAAATTCGAGTACGAATGGAATCCATCTCGTTTACCCCTCTCTGTGACTCAATCACCTCGTCAATAAGAGTGGGTTGGATTGTCAGGCTAAATAAGGTAGCTAACTCATTGTCATCACTGAAAATCAACCCCAACTCTGCGATATCCTTCATCATCTGCCATTCGCGAATGATAATGCTAGAAATTGACCCCCGTGACTTCCGACTCAAAGCATCAGCCACAACATTGGCCTTTCCAGGATGGTACTGTAACTCGAAATCATAGTCCCCCATGTACTCAACCCACCTTCTCTGTCTCATGTTCAAGTCCTTTTGCGAAAAAAGATACTTTAAACTTTTATGATCAGAGAAAATTTCAAACTTCTCCCCGTACAGGTAATGTCTCCAACTCTTCAGTGCAAAGATCACTGCTGCTAGCTCTAAGTCATGAGTGGGATAGTTCTTTTCATGAGTCTTTAGCTGTCGAGACCCATAGGCAACTACCCTCTCTGTCTGCATTAAGACACACCCCAAGCCCTCTATAGAAGCATCGCAATAAATCACATAGCCCAATCCCCTCTCTGGAATCACTAAGATCGGTGCTGATGTCAACCTGTGCTTCAATTCTTTAAAGGCAAACTCACAAGCTTCATTCCACACGAACTTCACCCCCTTCCGAGTGAGACGTGTCATCGGTTGTGCTAACCTCGAAAAATCCTTCACGAATCTCCGGTAATAGCCAGCCAATCCCAAAAAGCTCCTAATCTCAAACACATTACGTGGTTGATTCCAACTCATCACAGCCTCAACTTTAGAAGGATCTACCGAGATTCCTTCCGCAGAGACAACATGCCCAAGGAACTGTACCTTAGGTAGCCAAAACTCGCACTTCTCATACTTTGCATACAACTGGTTATCCCTAAGGATTTGTAAAACAATCCTTAGATGCTCCTCGTGCTCCTTCTCGGACGATGAATACACTAAAATGTCATCCACAAAGACCACCACAAACTTGTCCAAGTAAGCACTGAATACCCGGTTCATTAGATCCATGAATGCTGCCGGTGCATTTGTCAAACCAAATGGCATAACAAGGAACTCAAAATGACCGTACCGAGTGCGAAAAGCCGTCTTCGAGATATCCTCATCCTTGACCCTCAATTGGTAGTAACCTGATCTCAAGTCTATCTTTGAAAAGCATTTGGATCCTTTAAGTTGATCAAACAAGTCGTCTATCCTCGGCAACGGATACTTGTTCTTGATCGTAACTTGATTCAGCTTCCTATAATCAATACAAAGCCTGAGAGATCCATCTTTCTTTTTCGCAAAAAGAACAGGAGCTCCCCAAGGCGATGCACTAGGACGTATAAAACCTTTCATCCTTAGATCCTCCAATTGATTTTTCAGCTCTTCCAACTCGGCCGGTGCCATACGGTACGGTGCCATAGAAATTGCATTGGTACCGGAAATGACGTCAATGCCGAACTCCACTTCTCGTTTTGGGGGCAACTCGGTCAAATCTTCTGGAAAAACATCCGTGAACTCACAGACCACCCTCGGAAATTCACCATAAAAACCATGCTCCTCCTCTTCATAGGCCAGGAGATTAGCTAGGAAAGAACTATCTCCTCCTCGACTGCCCAAACTGTGAAGAGAAGAAGTGAGAAAATGGATTTGATCCCCCACGAAACAAAAACAATCACCATCAGGAGTACAAACAGAAACCTTTCCCCGAAAGAAAACCAACGTTCCCATAACTAGGCCTTATCCCGTCGTCCCAAAGGTAAAACGACCTAAAGCTCTGATACCACGTTGTCACGCCCCGAATCCGAAAATCCGGATAATGACTTAAATTTAATTAAAATTCATAAAAATACCAAATGGTCAAACTGGTCAACCGACATTGTTTATAATTCACTAGCGCGGAAGCGAAATAGAAATAATAAAATCACATACAAATTCCGAAATCAAACCAAATTACAACACGAACACACTAGTCCAAAGCCAAAAACAATACAAATCATAATAAGCACGCAATCTCCATTATTACATAAAGATGTAATTATTATAGGTTCAAATTCCACAAATTTCCAATAGCTCACGCATCATCCACCAATGGTTCTTTTCCTGAAAAATGTTAAGGGGTGAGCACAAACGGCCCAGTAGAGAAAAATCATGAAGCGTAAGATTCCGCAAGTATGTAAATTAATGAATACGTATAGGGTCAAGTCTCTACCCTAGTCCAATGTCAAGATATAAATGCATAAGGAATCACAATATAAACTCATGTAGAATAATTTAAATAATACCATCAAGATAATTTAAAAGTTCTATAATCACGAAATTAAAACCAATACTCTCAATATGAACTCAAATCCAACTATCACAACCGAAATAGCATCAAATTCAAAATCATCAAATGGGAAAATTATGTCGTGAAACAAACCCTAGGACATGAACTACCTGTTCATCTGCCTAGTCGTCTTGGGGCTACTAACCCTACGGTGACGTCAACCAATCGCGCGATAATTCGAGCACTTGCACCCCGGGAGCTCCTTCGTCCCCCCATTGCTCACACCACACGACCATTTCCCAAAATCAACAACCAATCCACCATTCACAATTCACAATTCATAAATGTCATTCACATGCGCACATAAGTAATAAATATATCCGCACTCCATGATCCACCTAATAAAATTCTATCGTGGCATGAATCAATGCATTTAAACACATTAATGCAATTTCACAACTCATGTCAAACATAGCACAATAAGATGATGAATCTATATATAAACATTAAAATGCATAAATGAAGATTCTTAAACTCACACGATACCCCAATAAATCCCTACCTCAACTTGATAAAATATCCAGTAAAATACCAACAATCAAAACAATATGGTTGTGTAGAGAATGAATAAACGGACGGTTCTCCCTTCACGCCTTCATTTGTACCATGTTATGCCCGAAACCAATTAACACATATTGAATAATTTTTATATACATAACCATAATTATTTTTATAATAATATTTTCCAATAAACATTCTGATATATATAAATATCTACTCAAAAATATTCGTAATTAATAGACAAAATTTAGCTACTTAATTAAGAATCGAAAAGTTCGGTTTCGAATACTACCGTAAAACGGACAGCAGGTAATCTATGATTTTTAGAAACATCTACAGGTTTGATAAAAATATGAAATTTACAGGATACACTCCAAATTTCTACGTAGGTCTACTGTAAAATTTTCATAAGCTTTAATCAAAGGACAGTGGTCCAAAATAATTATAAAAGACAGCTTTCCTAACAGTTCCGAAAACTGAATACCCTTTACTCTAAGATTTTTACAAACCTATCCATGAATTATATGACTACCAAAATCTCCATATTTACATCTTATATACTCAAGATCAGGTGATAAAATTATAAGTAAAAAATTAGAATTATAGATAGCTCAAATCGGTAACACAAGTTCCGGTTTCAAACTACGGTTAAAACTGAACAGTTACTACTCAACAATTTTTATTACCAGTATAAATTAACTTAAAATTCTTGATCTTCAGTACATATGTCCTAGACATATACAAAATGTTATAATAAACGTTTCAAGATTTATAAGAATACGAAACCATATGAAACAATTGGCTAAACCGAAACCGAAATCGGATCAGCAAGCAGTAAAATATCACTGGACAGCGTACTTCCGTGATTTTTAGAAAATTTAATATTTATCTAAATGATCTGAAATTTTGAGAGATGATAATAGACATATACAAAAGCATACTGTAAAAGTTTCAAAAATTTATAAATAATTTAACATGGTCTATAAATTTCTCAAACCGAGTAAAAAAAAACGGTCTGCAAGCAACAACAATATCCGAATAACATGTTTTTTCCTAGATTTTTAATTAACTCTCTACTTATCTATAAATTCTGAAATTTTCAGGAACATATAATCACATACCTATATATGATCTGTAAAATTTTCATAAACTAATTTTGATCCGTACATATATTATAAATTAGAGATCTAAAGCCTTGATTTTCACTAAACATGTAAACTAGCAATCTGGAATTTTTGAAAAATCAAATCAAATTAAATAATATAGATCACATACCGTAATTGGTATTAAACCGAAGATCGGAACACGTAGAACAACTTCCTAGTTGAGCACAAAATTGAATCCCCACTCTAAGATGCCCAAAATGTAGAGAGAAGAAGATAGGAGAAAAATAGAGAATGATGAAAAAAATGGTTTTGCTTGATTGTTGAGAATATGCAAAAGCTAACCTCAACACATCAATATAATGGCTGAAAACTTTCATCAATAATGTCATAAAGTGGTGTCAATATAATAGATGTATGATTGCACCTTTAAATGATGGAGGAATATGCTTTTGGAAAGTTAAAGATAAAAATAAAAATAAACATGTGGAATTCGGTCACACATTTACACATAATGAATATATTGCAAAAGTTACCCTCATCTTTATCAAACTCAAAAGTAACCCCCACATTTAATTAAAATATCGAAACTACCCGATCAACGACAAAAATGAAAATTTTACAAAACATAGGAATGAACCCAAAAATTCAAATCATGAAATCCTTAAACGCACGAAAACACATGCAATGCCACGTAATGCACAAGAAAAAATATATATATATTAACCGAAGAAAAAGAAATTATTTAAATTAACCAGGTCATTACAACACACACATGACAACCCACATTTTTGGTTTAGTGTTATTTTTTGGTATATTTTCTAGAAATCTATAAATCTGTTATTTTATTTTAAAAAGTGTTGTTAATATGTATTCCTTGAATTTAATGTGTAATCAATGTTAATATGTGTTGTCACGCCCCTAAATTCCAAAGACTCTCGAATCGGGACATCCGAGAAATCCGGGGTGTGATCCATATAAAGAGCGACTAACTAAGATCATAAATAATAATAAAATGAATGGAATATTATTAATAACAATAATTCCATACATAACCAAGTGGAAGCTAAACCAAATGATACACAAGACACATTGAGGTACCGAAAGAATACATCTCTACAACGATGCAACGATGCCAAATACAAGGAAGAGATATTCCAACAGACTGGCTCTCAAGAAAAATACAACAACAATCCCAATACATGGGACAAGCAAAGGAAAACAAAAGGAGAGTAACCCTACATAAGGATGTCCCAATCCCGCAACGTCATCCGTAACACTCTGGAAAATCCAGAACCTGCAACGAGGAAACAAAAGAAAGGTGTCGTTGCACTGCATGTTGCTCGTAGCCAAAACATTTCCTACAAACTAGTGTTTGGGACACCAGGCAAAAGAACGCCAAGGTGAGCTCACTAAAGTCCCATAGGAGAAAGGAATCGTAAATGTCACATCCTCCAACCGTCCAAGTTGAGTGTGAACCAACCCGTGTACATGCATCTACCCTAGGTCAATCAAATGTCCCACATGGCACTCACACCAATACGAGATCTCGGAAACACATCCCTCTAGTCCCCTACCATGCATCAACAAATAGGGCAACTAACACGTAGTGAAACCATAACATAACAACATAAAATAAAGGCACACCTATATATATGTCCATATAAATAGAGAGAGAGACATACCACCAATACAAGCCACGTAATACAGACCACCTTAGGGATCACTATGACTCATACCCACCAGTCCAATAACGACAATCAACCCAATACTTATCACCAAATCACGGGAGCAAAACTCCTATTAATAAAACTCCAAGAATGATAACAATCACACTTTCTAGATCACGAGAATACCGAGCTTCAAAACCTCAAATCAGTATCAACTCATACTACCAATCACCTCACCTATCATTACCCGCTATTTGTAGACCCAACACAGGGGTAAAATAATCATTTCAACCTAAGGTAAGTCACAAAGGTTGCCGAAAAAAGTGAAAGAGATTAAACAACCAATCAAACCGACCACTTCAAGGTCACATGTTCGCCCATGGGTAAAATTGTCATTTTAAGGGCAAAAATATACTTTCAAACTTTACTCAACCTATTTGGACATAGGTAAAACCATAGAAATAAACATAACCGAATTCAAGGCCACGACGCGAGAGATATGAATTTTTGAAAATGGCATCGGACAACGCTGACCCAAACAGAAAGTTAAAGTACCCCTCTTTCACCAAGGGTAAAACAGCCATTTCAAGTGGAAATAAATGATTTCAAATTTTGTATCAAATATTTGAACATAGGAAATGACATATAAATAAATGGAACCTAAATCAAAGCCTTGAGACAAGAGATATGCATTTTTAAAAACGGTATCGGACAATGCCGACAAAAACGAAAAGCTAAAGTACCCCAATTTCACCAAGGGTAAAATAGTCATTTTAAGGGTAAAAATGATATTTCAAAGTACAAATACAAAATATGGACCTAGCACAAGCCATAGGAACAAATGAGACCTAATTCAAAGCCACGAGGCGAGATATATGAATTTTTGAAAATGGTGTCGGACAATGCCGACCAAAACCGAAAACTGAAGCTGCGACCCAAAATTTTCAACCCAAACTTTCTCCCAAATTTTAAATTTTATAAAATTACCTTCAACCCCTATAAACTGATTTAATATTACCTTAATAAGCTTAGAAATGTTTTGTTTCGTGAAAATTTGAGGTAAAATGATCGTTTTACCCCGGTCTCCGTTTTAGCATTCTACCGACTTTGTAAGTGTCAAAATATTTTCAAATGACTCATAAATTATTTTCTAAAGCCCAAAATTTTAGTCGGGGGTAGGCAAAAACGGGATTTTCACTTAAAGATCGAATGAACTCAAATGTAAGTCTTATGAAAAATCCATTTCCGGGGAAAGAAACCGAAACATCAACGGAAATACCAAAGTGAATTTAGAGATGCTCAATGGAACAAGGAAATGAAGAACCGAAGTAAATGGTACCTCGAATGGAAGGACAAGTGACTATACGCAAATGCACTAACTCTAACCCAACCATACTTAGTTCGATATTCAATTTATGTAACTCTATAACTACTTAATCAAGAATATCCACAACTCCTATGACATTCCAATCCTTAAGATCTCTAAAAGGAACGCAGTGGCCGTTGTCATGGAGCCAACTAGTTTCAAATCAAAACCTCTTCCGATTCTTTCAAACCTCAATTTTACATTGGAAACCCCCTCACTTAGGTTTCTAATCAAATCAAATGGCTATCACTACACAATCAACCAATATCACAAACTACCACCCGTCTTCTCAAATGTCTTAACTCATATTCAACTCCATAGTTTACTACCGAATTTACATATCACAAGAAAGCCATTAAAACAACTCATATCACCACACAAAGGTATATAAGCACATATCAACAAATATAATCATTTATCTCACATTATACTTTAAATAAGGCATGCAAATCATATTCTCATATCCTCCAAATTCACTTGAGCATTTTTAATAACATGTGAATTATAGATTTCAAAATTCACATTAAACATGTTCCTCAACCACATAGGATAATATCATGATCCACATGTAAACATAAATCACATATTAGCAACTTAAATGCAATGTGACTCACACCTCATGATACACCCTATGCGCCTAACACGGTTAATGAATACATATTATGTCTAGTTACTTTTGAGGATACAAGCTCATTAAGTAATGTAGAGTACCGCATTGATCCTTCCCAAGTATTTTTGACATTTCACACTTTCAAAAATGATGGCGGTTGCACGAGAGCCCAGTTTACAACTCTGTGCGCCATGACCACGAAATTCAAAAATATGAGCATCTCTTACGACTCCCAATCCCTTATCACGTTCCCGGACTTACTAGTTCTGTAGGTGTGAAACACCTCCTAGCTAGTTGTTGCGACGATTCTACACAAGACTACTCACACATGATTACACAACCCGCATATACCAACACCATGATTTGACACTACATGATGTACTCAATATGCATCTAGGTTCTCAATAACAATCATGTCCTATTAAAATATATATGTTTTTTCATTTTCAAAATATTGTATTCAATAAAACCATCATGCTTACAATTTCACATTTATAAACAATGGTCCACAACATGCTCAATCTCAATACATGTTTTTCTCATTTGCAATATATTAGACTCCATTTATCATAATCCTTACAATTTCACATTTATAAGCAATAATCAACAAGGATGTTTTCTCATGCACCATTCATGTTCCAAATCATCAAGTTGTCATTTAATTCACAATGATAACATTTTTATTCAATTAAAGCAAGTTTTCTACAAATCACATCTCAAACATAACATAAATTCCCAAAATAGTAAATATCATTCACAAAAGGGGAAATAGATAATCGCTCTAAGTTGAGATGCCGAGTTACACCAATCACATAGTATATCCTCAAATGTGTTAACCAATGAGCTATCAAAATCTCACTACCAAGGCTACATCTTTAATACATATATACACATATGTATAATTACACTTACACATATACACAAATATACCCACATACATATACACATATATATAGGCATACAAGCATACTTTAGTATTGAAAATCTCAAGAGCAACCATGTAACACCCCGTGTTATTTTCCTTTTTCCTGAAATTAATTCTAATTTAATTTCGGTAATGACGTCACTTGTTCTTGACGCATTGTTTATTCTTGGTATTTGGTACCTGTAAATTTTTCGCGTTTAGTTTTAAAGTCGACTGTATGACTTTACGGTTTCTCTTTGACGACTACGCGAATTCTTATTCTCGACTACACGGTATCGTTTCGATTGTTTCGGTTACGGTATTAGTACTTTTACTGATCCGGTGTGAAGCGTATTAATTTACTTTCTCGGTGTTCCGGTTGTTGGGTTCCTAACCCAGTGTATTTCTTTCGGACTAATTTGGTTATTTGGCGTCCTGTGGACTTACGGGTTGACACAACATTATTTGGAAGCTTTCGGTAATTGTTGGGATTTCTTATATGTATATATATTTAATTATATATATATATATTGAAGTGGGGTTATTTTGCAATTATGAATAACTGGAGGGTTATTTTTGCAATATTGATATATATGTGTATACATGTGTACTGATCTGGCGAACCACTCTATCTTCTCTTCACACGCAACAGACCTAGCCTTCTTCTCCTTCATTCCTCTCCTCTGCAGCGCCATGGTTCCTTCTTCTTCATTTACGTCGGCGAGAGAGAGAGAGAGAGAACCGAAGGGAGGGAGGAGTCGGCTGAGGAGCGGTGGTCGCCATAACAGGCGGCCGCGCAGCTGGAGAAGACACGGTGATGTGGCGACGGTCTGCTGTGGACGGCGACGACGGTCGGCGAGCTGGGTGGTGGTCGCGTACGGTGGCGCAGGGCAGAGGAGCTGGTTCACGCTGGCGGCAGTCAACGCGGTGGCTACGCGCGTGAGGAGGGGCGAATCTGGCCAGGCTTCGGCCATTTTTTTCGACGACCTTCCGGTGATCGGTTTGAGCCGATTTTTGGTGAGTAGCTCCGTATCTACGTAGTATTCATCATACTTTAAATTCGTATTTTTACGTTGAACGGTTTGCCCGAAAATCGCGTTTATAGGTTATAGTTTTCGTTTGGGTTAATTTAGATTTAACCAAATTAATTAACCTATTGTTAACGGGCTTCATATATATTGTGTAGGTTGTCGAGGCGAACGTTTTGATATATTCGAAATATTTTTCGGACGACTTTGGTCGGTGGGCGTTATATTCGGGCGCCGGTACTGTTCACGGTGGGCCCGAAACGACTGTTCTGTAAGCGTATTTCAGGTGGAAAATTATATTTCTCACTCCGCATTATTGAAGTAGTTTAGGGGTGCAAAACCCTTATTTAATTTAATATAGATATATTAAATCATTAATTTAAATATTTAGAATTCGTTTAGAATCGGAATTGGACTTAGGAATTAATTTAAGAAAATTAATTAAATTATTTCCTATGTAATTAAATAATTTCCTATCTGAATCGAATAGGAATAAACGACTTAGAAATTCCCTTGAGAATTAAATGGGCTAGAGAATTTTGTAAACGTTGGACGCGAGAAACTTAGACGTTGTGCTAGGTCCCTCTCATTATACGTGGATTATTTGTTTAAATTATTTTAAAGGCATGATAGGGGAAATTGAAATATTTTCTAAAGAATTAAAGAAAATATATTTTTGAAAACATGAATTTTATATGAAATTGTTTTCATATGATTTAATTGCTTTATTGTATTTTAAAGCATGAAAAGAGGTTTTGAGAATTATGTTGATATTATCATATGCATATTGTTCATAAATATGATGCATTACATATTTATGTTGAGGCATGATTGTCATTTGGACCTGGATGCATATTGAGAATATCATGTAGTGTCAAATCATGGTATTGGTATATGTGGGTTGTGAAATCATGTGAGGTGTCTTTGTGTCGAATCGTCGCAACAACTGGCCAGGGGGTGTTCCCATCCTACGGAATAATGAGCCGTAAATGGGGTATAGGGTGAGTCGTCTCATTCTCGAAGTCGCGGGTCGTCTCGTGCATCCGTTATACGGATCTTTGGTCATGGGTCGTCTCGTGCAACCGTCTTCCTTGTTGAAAGTGTTGTGTCAAAAATACTTGGGAAGGATCGATGCGGTACTCTTTCTCCTTGTAAATGGGTGGAGTGCGTATTCGTTAACCACGTGATGTGGGAAAATGGTGGTGTATGAGTCACATTGTATATGCATGACATTTATGTGATTTCATTTGACATGTATACGTGATATTATTACATGTGATGTGGGAGCAGGTTTAATATGTGTTATTATTGCCTGTTGGATTTTGGAGCATGTTATGTATGAATATTGTGAAATTAAATTCATAGATTTATAAAATGCTCAGTTGAAAGTGATAAATGCGAAAACATGAATTAAATGAGAAAATTGTTAAAGTATAAATGAAAAGTGCATATTTATACTTGTGATTATTTACCTTGTGCCCTTGGGGGAGGTTATGTATATTGGCATAATGACATCTGTGGTTAGTTATGTGTTATCTGTAGAGATTTGAGGTTAGAGATTGATTGAGTATCAATTATGATTTGAGGCCTTAGAGAAGGCGGTGATAGTTTTATGGTTTCGATTGGTTGCATATTACTGACCCTGGATGTTTCTTTCCCACTTAGGGGGGAGGTATCCTTTATCGTGCTTTTGAGTTTTGAGTGCGATTAGAAGTGGTTGTGATTGAACTTGTCTAGTTGAGTGGAAATGACTTCTTGATTCTGTTAATTATCAATTGTGAAATTGGAGTCATAATGAATTGGAATAGGTATTGATTGAGACTAGTTATTCCCGTGGTATCGGCCACTAGTTCTCCCTTTTCATGATATTAGGGGTTTAAGTGATTTTATTAAGTACTTGGGGTACTGTGGTGTCGTAGCGTTGTTTCTAGTGCTTAGTTCATTCCCCTAAGCATTTCTTTTACTGTACTCTGTATACTAGTACATGTCTTTGACTTACACGTCATTCATTGGGTTGTCGGTTACGGCGTGGTGCCGAACCTTTTCCGGGTGTTGTCATTTGATTTCGTGAGGTTGGGAACAGATAGTTGTGTTCCATGAACCCAATGTAGTACTCTTCCTTCCTTGTCCTCTTGGACATTATAGGAATCCGTGGAGTTGAGTTTACCTTTATTTGGCTGTCCTTCGGAAACGGTGTTTTCTAAACTCTTTGTATTTAAAAAGGAAAACCCCGTTTTCGCCTACCCCCGTAGCAATGAAAAGTTTTAACACTTTATAAAATGATCTTAGGATCTTCTTTAAAAATATTTTTAACTTCTAAAAGCCGATGATGGCAACTAACGGAGACCGGGGGCAAGACGGTCATTTTTACTATGTGGTTTCTTAAAAGGAAAACTATTTTATTACTTCTCTTGAGATTATGAGATTTCGAGAATTCTTTCTCAATATCTCATCCTGTAGAGTTTTGAAAGGTGTTCCATTGTTTCACCTTTGCTTCCTATCGTTTCTAGGTCTCTGTATGAGGCTTTGTGTTGTTCAGTGCACACATATAGTGTTGCCTTTCACTTTTTTTATTGTTGATGTCACCACTTAGGTGATTTAAGTTGTCACATGTGTTAGGGGCATGGATACCGAGTGGTTTGGTTTCTTTTGTCCGGGTGTTCTCACTAAACACTTGTGGTGTTCTTTACCTTGACATTGTTGTCTCGGTTATCTGTTGGTTTAGCATTGGGAAGTCTTTTCCTTTGTTTTGCTTTGGTGACCCTGAGGTGGTCGTTCTTGTGAGTTGAGTTCATGTACTCTTAGTGATTTGATTGAGTGGTTTTCCTCGCCTACAGTGAGAGTGTTAGTGATGTGATTGACCCTATTGATGATAGTATTATGAGGTCGATACGATTTATGGTATGGTGATATGATTGAGGTGATCTAGCCTTTGAGAGGTAGATTTTCCTTAGGAATGAGATGAGGTTTGTTATATATATATATATTGTACATATATATATATAGACGATGATTGTGTTAGTACGCAAGGACGTGAGTAATTTTCCTCCTTTGTTCCCGGGGAGTGAGTTATGAGTATTCCTTGGTAGTAGTGGTGTGTTTCGATCCTTGTGGATATTAGAGGTGAGTGTGATTCCCTCTGTTTGGAGTTTCTTGTTAGCGTCGTGAATGCTTGATGATTGGTTAGGTTTGACTTGGGTATCGTGTACCTAGTGTACGTTGGTGAGAGTAGTGTAGACTACTAGAGTTGGTACTGGGAGTATGAGTCTTAGTTGTATCTTATAGGCTCATGTTGTGTATTTATATATATATATATATATGTATATATATATCCCCGTATATACTCGTTTACGGTAGCTTATGAGCGCATGCCTTGGGTTTGCGTGGATGGGATTTGTTGGGCTTTATATATCTTGCTAGATAGTTTAGCATTACCTAAACTGCCAGAGGATGTGGGAGTTAGAGTATTTTTTCCCACTGAGCTTATTTGCTCACGGAGGGAATTTCATTTGCCCCCCTGGTATTTCACATCAGGTTGTAGGAAATATACGGCTATGGGCAGGATGCAGTGCAACGGTAGCTTTCTTTTGTTTCCTTGTTACAGGTTTGGAGTTGCGTTGGGTGATGTGGTTACGGATGCAGCACGACTGGTTTTGGGGACGGTAGTTGTCTTTTGTTAGCTTCCTTACCCATGTTTTATGGGATTGTTATATATTTCTTTTGGGAGCCAGCCTGTTGGCATATCCCTGTTGATGTATCTTTTATTTCCTGTATTTATTATTTCAGGATGTCGTTGTATTTATTCGGCACTGCTATGTGCGTTCTGTATTCTTATTCGAGCATTTGTGGCTCTGTTGATTTTAGAGGGTTTGGAGAGGTCTTGGTTTTTTTCCACTACCTCGGCCCTACTAGGATTGATGAATGTTGGGCTTGGAAGCCATTATTGTTATCGAAATGTTATTGGCAAGTTCTTGTGTTGTGGTTGTGTATCCGGATGTTCCATTTACAAACGGAACTCTGCCGGATTTTTGTTAGATTCCGCTGCTTTGTTTTGTCATTCATTTGGGTATGAAATATACCATTTTCTATCATTATTTTATATGTTTCCATGGTTAATGATATCTTAGTTGGCCATTCGTGTTAAGGATCACATCCTGGATTCCTTGGATGTCCCAGTTCGGGAGTCTTAGGAATTTAGGAGTGTGTCTGTTGGTATATGAGGATACTAGTGAGTTCCTAGTATTCGGTTTGGCATGGAGTATATTTTTCGTTGTTATTCCATGTAGTTCTTTGTTATTGTTGACTCTAGTAGTCGCTTGACTTACGTCACCCTTGGAAATTCGCTGATTCTCTAGATTAGAGTTTCGGGGATTTTAGGGGCGTGACAACATGGTTAGAGCGTGACATTTTCATCCTTTTGTGGGTGTTTGATGACTGAAGGTCATTTGTTCTCGTTTCTTCTTACTTCCGCATTCACTCCCTTATCTCTTAGGGTCAGGTTTCGGAGTCCTAGGAATTCGGGGCGTGACAAACCACCCAACTAGCATGCATCATAATCCTATCAATATCATCACCATGTACTCCATACATAAGGGTTTATTTACATAAATATGTTCAAACCTGATAAGTTCACAAAATCACTATTTTAAATGTCAAAAATAAATCTTTAATTCACCATTTTATTGCATAAATGTTCTTATATATATCTTTTTATTTCTTATAGGTTTGAATTGGAAAAGATGAAGAAAATATATTAAAGTGAAGAAAGGAATGCACATGGATGGAAGAAAGAATATAATGCACATTGATGAAAGATGAAGAATATAATGCACATGAAGAAAGAAGAAAATGACTTGGAAAGCATCAATATTCAAAGAAAAAGAAAAGAAAAGTAGATCTAACTTCACTTTACAAGATGTCATTATATTCCAATTTTCTCTATAAATAGGAGAGTAGTTGGAAATTGTAAAGAGTTAGATGGTAGAGAGTGAGAAATTGTAGAGAGAATTTAGTCTTGTATCAAGTTTTTATTTTGTTGTAATATTTTTCTTAGTTAATGAAAATTTCTTCTATCATCATGTTTTATTCCTATATCATTATGCTAGCTTAAACATCTTCTCAAGGGAGTGATGAAGCCACCTTGGGTAAGATATACATAATTTTATTTTATTTCTTATTGTTTAATTCTCTTCCCGAATTAATTCTTTCAAGTGACAAAACCTACAATAGAGGTTGAAAATAGAGGAAGGATTCTCCGTGATTACCAATCAATGGAAATACGGGGAATGCCTACCACTATTTATATTTATTTATTTTTAAACCAAAACATTAGAGGGAGGATTTTCCGTGATTACCAATTAATGGAAATACGGGGAATGTCTACCAATATCTATGTTTATGTTTAATAGGTTGGAGGAGAATTTGCAATAGAAATATATAATATTATTTATATAGACCCGGGTGGTGGATTCTCTTCCCTTGAGATTTCTTCCATCATTTGATAATTATCTAGTTATTTTAGTTTACAAATCATCAAGTCAAGAATTGTTTTAAGTAATTTCTTTTTATCTCGAAAAATATAGTTTTGGATCCTAGTCTCAAACCGATTTCTAAGTTGAGAGTGGTTCGACCCTACTTATTGCTATACTATTTTAAGTAAAGTATTTGTAGGTATTATAAATTTTGTTGACCGGAGTTTGGTGAAGCAACGACAAATATTATCAAATCATCAACCGTCAAATGGCGCCGTTGCCGCATCAATATTGAGAATTCGGAGTCAACGATCCTCAACTTAAATTTTTCGGGAACCCACCCGAACTTTCTATCCCTCCCTTTATTTTAATTTTTCTATATTGTGTGATTTTTGTTAATTTTCGAAAAAAAAAAAAAAGAATTCAAAACTGTCGTATAGAGTGGACAGTGGACTCCAACATAGTGTAAGGTTTCATTTAATATTTTATTTTATTTTTTTCTAAAAAAAATAAATAAATAAAAAACAGAAGAAGCAATCTGCCGTTTCAACACATATCTACTAAGTAGAGGCTGTGCTGGAATCTGCAGTTTTTCTTGTTTACCTTTCAACCTTGAAAACTTGATAGAAGATATGAGTCTGCAGTTTTAAATATAATACACTATATTAAAAAAAAAAATGATGGTAATCTGCAGTTTTAAATATAATACACTATATTAAAAAAAAAAACGAAAAATATATATATATATATATATATATATATATATATATATATATATTGGTGTAAAGTGGATTGCAACAGATTCTTTCATTTGGTGAACTAAGAAGTCTAGTCCCAATTTAACTTAAAAAAAAAATAAAATAAAATAAAATAAAATAAAATAAAATAAAATATCAAACTGCAGTTGCTTATAGCTTGTGCCCATTTAGCCTTTAACATTTAGGTGGTTGGGTTACTACATATATAACATATCAAACAAATTTTAGAACTTTTTTTTATACTCTAGTAGAAATTTTTTTTTTTTCTTTCTATTTATTCATTTTTTATCTTATCTTTATTGATTTGTTTATTTTTGTTGTTTTATATTTTGCAGGAGAATAGTACCGGTTCTTCAGCCAGGTTCCATATCTCTAAACCCTTGTTATTATTATTATTATTTTTTCTTCTAGATTAGGTAAAAATTTTGCATGCGAATTCTATGATAGAATAACATTAGAAATTACCCTAAGTTCTCATCCTTTGTATTTAGTTTATTTCTATTTTATTTTTTTAGTTTTTTTCTAGACACAAATTTTGGATGTGAATTCTAGGATAGTATAACATTAGAAATTCCCCTAAGCTCCCGTGTTTTGTTTTTTTTTTTGTTTTTTTTTTTTGTTTTGTTTTTTTTTTCTCTTGTTTGTGCATATTTTAATTAGCATTTTGCATAAGATACTTAAGGGCAAAATTCCCACAAGATACGGTCGGGATTTCATCACCTGTTTCCGTGGCCCACAAATCACAAAAATCCTTGCATTTGTTAAACCATGAGCCTAATTTTAAAATTCATTAGCAATAATCCAATTTAGGGTTACGAGCTCAGAGGCCCTCTAGGAAGGAAGCGGTTGGTAGTCACTCCAGTGAGTCATTATCAAATTGATAAACGGTAGGAAATTCTGTCTAGGAGTGTGGTTGACGCGCCATTAAGCAGGCCACGTGCCTCGCCACACTTTCCTGGGAACTACTCCGTTGTTAGTTTGATGATCCTTAATTGGTAATCTATCAACTTAATCTGGAATAGAGTAGGAGCTGTCTAATTAGGAGAGAATTAATTTGGACACCATCTTATTAATTCTCTACAATATTAGATTTAAAAATTCACCACCCTTGAATTTAAGCTCAAGATAACAAAGCCAAAATTTTTGTGTGATTTGCCCATCATCTAGCCTTTTTAGGTTTCTTTTTGTTTATGCCCCAGTGGTTGCGAGTTAACAAGCGATTAGTTAGGTTTCCTAGTGATCTCTCACTCTTTGATTTAGAAGAAAAATCAACTACCTTGTTAAATCTGTCAACCACCAATAATTCATCAATGGCTGGACCGAGAACTCTTAATGACTACTTTGCCCCAATCACAGCCAACCCACCCAATTGCATTGTTCTACCTGAGAATGATGCACCCCAGTTTGAGATTAGACCCGCCACAATCAATATGTTGCCAAAATTTCATGGACTTGAAAGCAAACAATCTTATATCCATTTAGGGAAGTTTTTAACAATATGCAACACATTCAAAAATCAAAATTTAAATGAAGAGGGTGTCAAACTGCGTCTTTTCCCCCTGTCCTTAGAAGATAGAGCTGCATCATGGCTAAACTCCATTCCACCCGACTCCATTCGATCATGGGATGAACTTGCAAGGAAATTCATGAGTAAGTTTTATCCCATGCAAAAGACCGAATCAATGAGAGATGCCATTAGTACTTTTAGAGGAAAAATTGAGGAACAATTCCATCAAACTTGGGACCGATTTCATGACTTGCTACTCAAATGCCCACACCATGGCTTTGATAAAGCACAACTAGTTCATTTCTTCTATAAGGGACTTTCACCTATGAACCGAACCATGATTGAGTCAATGCACCAAGGAAAGTTCAATGCCCAAACCCCTGACCAAGCATATATATTTTTGGAGGAACTAGCTGAAAATGCCCAAAATTGGAATTGGAACCAAAATGATAATGAATTTTCTAGGAATGATCAAATGAATAGAACATCTGGTTTTTATGACATCAAACCTGAAAATGAGTTAAAGTCTGTGATGAAAAGTCTTGTTGAGGGAGTGAAAGACTTAGGCAAAAAGTTTGATGCATTTGCCCTAATATCTACCCCTGCACAATGCAATGTTTGTTCTGGTTTATCCCATCCAACAGAGGAATGTCCGGTCTCTTGTACATCTGAACCTTCGGATGCGCAAGTTTGTGCTTTCAATACCTTTAGGAGACCATTGCCTAATACATTTAGCCAAAGTTACCATCCTGATACTAGAAACCACCCTAATTTTTCATGGAGGCAAAATTTACTTCCACAAAACTTAAGTGGTCAGTCTGGTTTTCAAGGTAACTCCAATAGGCAACCTCAAACTCAAGGACCAATAATTCCTCAAAATCAATTCCCTAGGAATAACCAGTTCAATCCAAGCCGAGATTTAGCAGTTGATCCCATGAACAACTATGTTGCTCCTGTCCCACCGGTCAATAATACTTCCAATTATGAGGACACTTTGAAAATGCTTGCCCTTAATCTTGATCAATCCAATAAGCATTCCAATCAGAGATTTCAAAAATTAGAAAATAACTTTGATCTCTTGACTCAAAATCAACTGCAATTTCAGCAGTCTCTCCAAAATCAGTTGAGTCAACTCACTGCAGCTCTGTCTGAAAGACAAAGGGGTACATTGCCTAGCCAACCCGAAATCAATCCAAAAAGACAAGGAGTTAATCTTGTAGGGACTCCTTCCACTTCTGACCAATCAAATGCCAATGTAAATTCCATCATTACCCTCAGGCCAGGAAACAAAATTGATAATAAGGTTGAGCCACCCATTAGTGATGAAATTGAACCATCCAAATCTCTTCCACCCAATTCCCAAAAATCCAAAAAGGACCAAGGTCCTAAGCTTGATGATGTCATTCCAAAGCTGTTTATTCCACGTGCACCTTTTCCCTCTAGACTAGTCAACAATAAGAAGGACTCTCAATACAGTGAAATCTTAGAGATTTTTCAAAATCTCCAGATTAACATTCCATTTCTCACTGCTATTAAGCAAATTCCTTCTTATGCAAAATTCATTAAAGACTTAGTCAAGAGGAAAACCAATATCCCTAAGGAAGCCTTCATAGCCCAACATTGTTCCTCCTTCCTACAAAATCAAGCTGTGGTTAAACACAAAGACCCTGGTAGTCCAACTATCACTTGTAGGATAGGAGAAAATTTTGAAGGTCAAGCTTTATTGGACCTTGGTGCCAGTGTCAATGTGTTACCGTATTCAGTCTACTTGGATTTGGGATTGACTGATTTGAAGAAAACTGATGTTAGAATTCAGTTAGCTGACCGATCCATCAAAATTCCAAGGGGTATCATTGAGGATGTGATAGTAAAAGTTAATGATTTTTATTACCCCGTAGACTTTATTGTGCTAGACACTCAACCAACCCAAGGTAAACAAATTCCAATCATTTTAGGTCGACCATTTTTAGCCACAGCCAATGCATTGATCAATTGTAGAAATGGTAGCATGACCTTAACCTTTGGGAACATGAAAGTGGAAGTCAATGTGTTCAATTTGATGAAACAACCCATTGAATCAGAGTCTGTTGAAGATGTTTGTCTCATTGATTCATTGACCAACCACACCTTTTACCACTCATATCCTGAGGATCCACTCCAGCATTGTCTAGCCCATTTTGATGATAATTTGGACGAAGCTAATAACATTAGCCAAGTAAATGATTTGCTAGACTCTGCCCCACCATTTGAAGCACCCAAGTATAAATCCAAATTTGAATCATTGTCCTTGCCAGTTAACACTGAATCTGAAAATGCAAAGAAACCACCTAATATTGAATTAAAGCCTTTACCCGAGACTCTAAAATATTCGTATCTTGGTGAATCTGAGACTTTTCCAGTGGTAATATCTTCTGAGTTAACTGAGCAACAAGAGTCCCAATTAATTGAGGTTCTTAAGACAAATAGGGAAGCCATAGCATGGTCCATTGATGATATCAAGGGCATTAATCCTCTAATGGTGCAACATCGCATTCACTTAGAAGATAATGCGAAAACCTGTAGACAACCTCAAAGAAGACTTAACCCCAATATGAAAGAAGTTGTCCGCGGAGAAGTTATCAAACTTCTTGATGCTAATATCATCTACCCGATTTCTGATAGTCAATGGGTGAGTCCAATCCAGGTAGTTCCTAAAAAGTCTGGCATCACTGTTGTGTCCAATGCCCATAATGAGCTTGTTCCTACTCGCATTCAAACTGGATGGCGAGTTTGCATAGACTACAGGAAACTGAATAGCGTGACTAGAAAAGACCATTTTCCACTTCCCTTCATCGACCAAATGTTAGAAAGATTAGCTGGTCAGGCCTTCTATTGCTTTTTAGATGGTTATTCTGGTTACAATCAAATTCCTGTCCACCCTGATGACCAAGACAAAACTACTTTCACCTGTCCATTCGGTACATTCGCCTATCGTCGCATGCCATTCGGCTTGTGTAATGCACCAGCTACATTTCAGCGATGTATGATGAGTATATTTAGTGACATGGTTGAAAAGTTTCTAGAAATCTTCATGGATGACTTCTCTGTCTTTGGGTCATCATTTGAGCAATGTCTAGACCATCTTTCTCTCGTACTTCAACGTTGTCGTGACAGTAACTTGGTACTTAACTGGGAAAAGTGTCATTTCATGGTCCAAAAGGGAATTGTCCTAGGTCATAATATCTCCAGTGCAGGAATTGAGGTAGACAAAGCAAAAATTGATCTAATCTCCAATCTACCTATCCCCAAATCTGTTCGAGATATTAGAGCATTCCTAGGTCATGCCGGTTTCTACAGGCGTTTCATCAAAGATTTCAGTAAGATAGCTAGACCTTTGACCCATCTTCTAGCTAAAGATGCACAATTTGAGTTTACTGATGCCTGTAAGTCCGCCTTTGAGTACTTAAAGTCAGCACTCACTACTGCACCTATCATTCGCTCACCTGATTGGAACTTGCCTTTTGAAATTATGTGTGATGCGTCTGATTATGCAGTAGGTGCTGTTTTAGGCCAAAAAGTGGATAAAGCACGACATGTCATATACTATGCTAGCAAAACCTTAAATGATGCCCAAATCAACTACTCAACCACTGAGAAAGAGTTGCTAGCAGTCGTGTTCTCCTTTGAGAAGTTTAGATCTTATTTGGTTGGATCTAAGGTCATCATATATACAGATCATGCAGCGTTAAGACATCTTTTGTCCAAATCTGATGCAAAACCTAGGTTGATACGCTGGATCTTACTCCTTCAAGAATTTGACCTTGAGATTCGAGATAAGAAAGGTTCCGAGAATGTAGTCGCTGATCATTTGTCCCGTCTTGTTATTGAATCCACTAGTGACTCCATTCCCATTTCTGATTATTTTCCTGATGAACAATTATTTGAAATATCTCATGCACCATGGTATGCAGATATTGTCAATTATATTGTGACTAGTCAAATTCCTTCCAACTGGTCCAAACAAGAGAAAGATAAATTTTTGGCCAAGGCTAAGGAATATTTCTGGGATGACCCCTACTTGTTTAAATATTGTCCAGATCAGATCATTCGTAGGTGTGTTCCCGAGGTAGATCAAAAGTCTGTCATTTCCTTCTGTCATGACCAGACATGTGGTGGCCATTTCAGTTCCAAACGAACAGCTGCAAAAATCTTGCAATCAGGATTCTATTAGCCAACCATTTTCAAAGACACCCACACATACTGTCTAGCTTGTCATAGATGCCAATTGCTAGGTAAGATTACCAAAAGAAACGAATGGCCTCAACAATCGATTCTCGTCGTTGAAATCTTTGACGTATGGGGTATTGATTTCATGGGACCATTTCCATCCTCGTTTGGCAATCTCTACATCCTTTTAGCAGTTGATTATGTGTCAAAATGGGTAGAAGCTTTAGCCACCAAAACAGCTGACCATAGAGTTGTGGTGCGTTTTTTCAAAGACCAGGTTTTACCTCGGTTTGGAACACCTCGAGCCATAATTAGTGACAATGGTTCACATTTTTGCAACAAAGTCTTTGGAAACCTGTTGTCCAAATATGGAATCAATCACAAAGTGGCCCTATCATATCACCCTCAAACCAATGGTCAAGTTGAGGTATCTAATAGGGAGATTAAACAGATCTTAGAGAAAACAGTTAACCCCACAAGGAAGGACTGGAGTCTTCGTCTCCAGGATGCTTTATGGGCATACCGTACTGCTTACAAGACCCCTATAGGAATGTCCCCATATCGATTGGTCTATGGCAAAGCCTGTCACTTGCCTGTTGAACTCGAACACCGTGCTTATTGGGCCATCAAGGCCATGAACTTTGACTATGATAAAGCCGGTCAACGTAGGACCCTTCAACTTGATGAGTTAGAAGAAATCAGAAATGATGCCTATGAGAGTTCAAGAATTTATAAAGCCAAGACTAAGTTGGAACATGACAAACAGATTCTCAAAAAGGAGTTTTTCATAGGACAAAAGGTTCTTTTGTATAACTCCCGTCTTCAATTATTTCCTGGGAAGTTAAGGTCACGTTGGTCAGGCCCATACTATGTCCATCACATTTCTAGTCATGGTGCCATTGAGTTACAAGACCCTAAGAATGGACAGTTGTTTAAAGTTAATGCTCATCGTCTAAAGCCTTTCCTAGAACTTGAAACTTCTGAAAATGAGGAAATTCTCCTCATTGATCCGATTTATTCGGACTGATCTGTTTAGGGGTAGCACATCTGTTGAGTCTGGCTGAAGACGTTAAACTTAGCGCTACTGGGAGGCAGCCCAGTCAGTTGTGTAAATTTTTCTATCAATTTTATTTTTTTTCACTCTATTTGGATATGTTTAGATTTTGTTTGGGGGTAAAGTATGTCATAATATTTTCAATCACTTGACTTTTCTTTTGCCAAGAATCTTTGCAGGGACTATACTCCAAAAACACCACCTCAATTGCGGTAATTAGTTCCAATTTGTCTCTTAGATGTATTTTTAAACACTAGGGACAGTGTTATTTTTTTTTTGGGGTGGATATCTATTTAATCAAAATAGAATTTCATTATTAAAAAAAAAAAAAAAAAAAAAAAAAATTGATTTCGTTTGGAAAAGTTTTTTGTTTTTATGCATGAGTGTTTTGCATTATAAGTTGATTAAGTTTATGTTTATGATATATCCGTAGTATGTGATGCGATATTCCCGCTCATGAGAGTAATGATTAGATTGAGTTAGTGAAATGATGTGATTTTACATAGGTAAATAAATTAGTGAAATTGAAACCGAAAAGGACAGCTTTGACCTATAAGCACATGCACACATTCACTATTGGAAAAATAGTTGATCTTTGACTATGGAGTTGAAAAATTAGCTTTGCCGCTATAGAAGGGGAGATAGAATGGAAAAAATTTTAAAAAATTATTTTCAAAGAAATGCAAAAAGTAGTTCTTCGATCTGAGTAACCGGACCTTGGTATCACCAATATCATTGTTCGCGTAAAAAGGGGAGAAAACTAATGAGCATAAATCCCATGGAAGAAGTTCGGGCCCAGTGGTCGGGACTAAAAGTCCTCACTGGAAAGTCCGGAGCTTATAAATACAAAAAGGGATGGAAGTGAAATGATGGAAATAATGAGTTTTTACGAAAAATATGGCAAAGTTTGATCAATAAAGTAGAAGAAGAGAGATTGACATACCATAGTAGAATGTTCACAAAAACACGGAAGGTTGTCTAGATTGGGAGTAGAAAGTAACGAAATTATTTACTTCAGTGGGGATCATTCATATCATTAGCTTGAGATAGTTATTGTTCGGTAGTGAGTGGTAGTATTTGTATTCATATTATCTTATATATTGTATCATGGCTTGATTAATGAATATGTGAATGCATGAATGCATGAAAATGAAGAATGAAGAAGTTGTGGGCAATATATCCAACCCTCACGAGGCTATTGCTCGTCCACTAGGGTAACCTAGGGGTTTAAGGCCTTATTGCATATGGTAAATGCAATCGAAAGCAGCCTGCGGAAGTGGCACATCTTTAGTTAAAATTAATAAGAGTCTAATTTTGCGAACTAATCTATTTTGTCCTTATTTGCTAGAGGACTAGCAAGAGCTTGTTTGGGGGTAATTTGATAAGTTCACAAAATCACTATTTTAAATGTCAAAAATAAATCTTTAATTCACCATTTTATTGCATAAATGTTCTTATATATATCTTTTTATTTCTTATAGGTTTGAATTGGAAAAGATGAAGAAAATATATTAAAGTGAAGAAAGGAATGCACATGGATGGAAGAAAGAATATAATGCACATTGATGAAAGATGAAGAATATAATGCACATGAAGAAAGAAGAAAATGACTTGGAAAGCATCAATATTCAAAGAAAAAGAAAAGAAAAGTAGATCTAACTTCACTTTACAAGATGTCATTATATTCCAATTTTCTCTATAAATAGGAGAGTAGTTGGAAATTGTAAAGAGTTAGATGGTAGAGAGTGAGAAATTGTAGAGAGAATTTAGTCTTGTATCAAGTTTTTATTTTGTTGTAATATTTTTCTTAGTTAATGAAAATTTCTTCTATCATCATGTTTTATTCCTATATCATTATGCTAGCTTAAACATCTTCTCAAGGGAGTGATGAAGCCACCTTGGGTAAGATATACATAATTTTATTTTATTTCTTATTGTTTAATTCTCTTCCCGAATTAATTCTTTCAAGTGACAAAACCTACAATAGAGGTTGAAAATAGAGGAAGGATTCTCCGTGATTACCAATCAATGGAAATACGGGGAATGCCTACCACTATTTATATTTATTTATTTTTAAACCAAAACATTAGAGGGAAGATTTTCCGTGATTACCAATTAATGGAAATACGGGAAATGTCTACCAATATCTATGTTTATGTTTAATAGGTTAGAGGAGAATTTGCAATAGAAATATATAATATTATTTATATAGACCCGGGTGGTGGATTCTCTTCCCTTGAGATTTCTTCCATCATTTGATAATTATCTAGTTATTTTAGTTTACAAATCATCAAGTCAAGAATTGTTTTAAGTAATTTCTTTTTATCTCGAAAAATATAGTTTTGGATCCTAGTCTCAAACCGATTTCTAAGTTGAGAGTGGTTCGACCCTACTTATTGTTATACTATTTTAAGTAAAGTATTTGTAGGTATTATAAATTTTGTTGACCGGAGTTTGGTGAAGCAACGACAAATATTATCAAATCATCAACCGTCAAAACCCAAAGTTAATATTTTCAAGGATACACTTAGCAATTTCATCTAAGTTTAGGAATCCTATAATCAAATTCTCACACCTACATAATCAAAAGATGAGATAGTTAAGAATTTTTCCCTTACCTCAAGTGAAGAACAAAGCAAACCACCAAGTAAGGCCAAAGAAACCCTAGCCCTCACCCAACACCGAAATCAAATGAGCAAAATGATGGAAAGCTTCACCATAGCCTCCTAACAATGAATCAAGACCCAATACAAGAAGAGTTCAAGAAACATGAAGTGATTCATCAATAAACCCAAAACTAGGGTTTAAATGATTCAAATGATTATCAGTGGTCACAACAACACATAAACTCTAATTTATACTACAAACATGACAGACCCACAATAAATTAAAAATACTCTAATTTTAAAGACCCACATGCACAAATCGAAGTGGTTCACCATCGATTTTCATAAAATAATACCCACAAACAAGAGAACGTGATATTAGCATAAAGAAGCTTTGAAAAAGCAAATATTCAACGACCAAACCCTACCCAGCAAGAATCTTCTCACATGCAAACCCAAAAATGTAAACAGATGCAAACCCAAAAACGTAATGTCCGAAAACTATACTTGAAGTCGTAGTCCATTGCGAATCAACGTTTGATGAAAATCATATTCAGAGGCAAAGCTTTTCCCAGTGAGTGTGCCTCAAATCGCCTCTCTTTGTTTGCGTGAAAGCAATGGCACAAGAAATGGTTAAGTCATTTTAGGGTTTGTGTATAAGCTATAACTAAACAACACCGTGTTGTAAGCTTTTTAGGGTTTGACTTAAATGACTTACAAAACGACATCGTTCAATATGCCTTTAGAATTTTTGGACATTTCATCTTTTCACAATATCATGTGTTTTTAATTTTTAAAAAAACATATAACCTAAGGGTATATATGTCATTTAACATGTCCGGTCACCGGTAAATTCAAATATGGTCAATTTGCTCACAATAGAAAGGTTTATGGTCAATTCAAACCACATGAGGATTATACGCACTATATAAATACTATATGGGGTTAAAAGCTTGTGACCTTTTTAAAAATCAATAATTTATGAAAAAAAAAAAGTGAAATTGTCAACTTGATATTTTTGAGTTTTTGCACTGTTTGCTTTAACACTATAACTAAAATATATTTTAATCAAATTTAAAGCAGATTAAAATTTAACATGATTCCGATTTTAACTAAAGACATCCTATAACAAAAACGTATGTTTTGTTTCGGCTAAAAACAGAACCCCTAAAACAAAACGCCTAAACCAAACCTGTACCAAGAATTGTGAGCTGAAAATGCAAGCCCAAAGGGAGGGGCCCAATCAGCCAACAAAGGGAGCAAAAGTAGAAATGTAGAATGAAGAAACCCATCTGCCCGTTAAGGCCCATGGGAGCCAGTTGATGGGCTTACAAACTCGAGTCTCGGGCCTAAAGGCATCAAATCCAATGACACAGTTTGTTATCTTATACAAATGTAAAAGAAGGATGAAGTGATGTATAATGGCATGAAAATTGGAAATGACCACTTAAGACTTTTTTTATGGGCACTTGTAAAAAGCCGAATACAAACACTGGCCTGTTTTGTAAACAGGTTTGGCGCCAAAAATATGATTTTGGTGCCAAAAAATGGTATCAAACCATGTTTGATAAAATGGTGCCAAAAAATGGTACTGTTACTGTAGCAAACCATGGTGCCAAATTTGTGAAGGATTTTGGAACCATCTTTTTGATGGTTTTGGATGGTGCGGGTACTATAGCAAACCACTGTAGCACTGTAGTACTCCACTGTAGCAACCCGAATCACTGTAGCACCGAATATAATATTTATATTTTAATATTATAAATTTTAATATTAATATATATATTAATATTAATATTATTATTATTTTAATATTAAAATTTATAAATTTTAATATTAATATTAATATAAATTTTAATATTAATATATTATTATATTAATATATTAATATAATATTAATATTGATATTAATATTGATATTAAAATATTAATATAATAAAAATATATTAATATATTTTAATATAATAAAAATATAATATATTTTAATATAATAAAAATATATTTTAATATTATAAATTTTAATATTAATATATTAGTATATTAATATATTTTAATTTTAATATTAATATTAATATATTTTAACCCATACCAACTCTACCAAACATGATTTGGTTTTCAGCATCACTTTTTCTTACACCAAAACTATCTGCACCAAACATGGTTTGAAACCAAAATAAAACCACACCAAACCAAATCCAATACCTAAATAAAACATAAGACTCAATTCTTTTTCTGATAAATTTAGAGAAACTGTATTTTCCTTTTGGATACTCCTCAGTGACAAAAAATCAATAGCAATAATCTTAGCTCAGAGAAATTAAAAGAGAAAAGAGGGAACCAGATATGTTAATAATTGCTGTATATATATACACTGTACTTCAATGGAAAGAAATCCAGAATTTCATTCCGTACAACAAAAAGAATAAAACATTAGTTTTCTTGTATGGTACAATTGTTATATATGTGCTATAGATATAACTAGCTAAGATGAATCCCACCTAGAACCCCCTTAATCATATCCATAAGATAAACAAAAAGCAAAGACATTGAAGTTGGACACTGAATGCGACTAGTGCCAGCATAGCCAGAGCCAAGCTTGGCCTAGTGTTCATCAGCTGGGATTGCAAGACCCCCATTGCTTGACATATAATGTCATCATAGCTGGTATAGATATGCTTCTCCCAATCCATCCAACCCGAGGGTGGCTCGTAGTTTCTCTCTATCATTTTCATCTCGTGGATTCTCTTTCGAAGAATGACCATGTCCTCATTCACACTGCGACCGTTGTAAGAATAATTTGGGTCATGGGTGTCTTTTCTCGATCCATAAATGGTTGTACAAACTCTCTTTTGA
This sequence comes from Cornus suecica, assembly GCA_963922005.1. Taxonomy (NCBI): domain Eukaryota; kingdom Viridiplantae; phylum Streptophyta; class Magnoliopsida; order Cornales; family Cornaceae; genus Cornus; species Cornus suecica. The sequence continues at coordinate 46,751,251 of OY998242.1, forward strand.
TGGTGGATAGCCATTTTTCGAGTAGTCGAAAGTGGAGGGAAAAGGAGAGGATCAGAGGAGCAAATGAATGTTGATGCCATTGGCAATTTCAAGTATGTATATGGGGAAATAGAATGGTTTCGAGTTTATGAATCCGATGTGGTATTTATATATATAGCGATATACGTATATATATATAAAGAGAGAGAGAGAGAGAGGTTTGGTTATAAATATGTATGCGTGTGAGAAGGTGTGTGAGATTGCTTAAGCAGAGATATCTATGGGTGTGTTGAAACCGCGTCACCATACATTTGCGCGTTCTTCATAAAATATTGAAGCAAATTGGAGAAGGTGACACGTTGCGCATTTGGAATTTTTTTATGTTTTTATTTTGTAAAAGGTAACACGTTGCACATTTAGATCGTGACACGTGGTAGATAGCCACGTAGGGTAGAATCCAGTGTTTGCGACCATAAAATGTAATTCTATGATCTATATCTGTTGCTGTTGGTTCAGAGCATATTAGTTATGCTAATCTGTATGGGGTTGATGAAGGTTCTCTTGGGATGTGGCATCTTGGGGGTGGCTTGACTTTTATTTTGGACAGCGATTTGTTTATTTTGGTTCTCTGTATCTTTTATTTTTTATAACTTGACAGTTTTATATTATGATCATAAAATAATAATAAAAAAGGGTTAATGATGGTACTTTAGGTCAGACTCGGTTATGCTAATATACATAAAATAGTGATAAATAAGTCGAGAATCAATCAGGCAAGGGGGGAGTCTTCAGAGTTCAGATACAGTTTAAACTTTATATTTAGAGAACCTGAAGTTTAATTTTGAAGTTTAATTTAGACCGAGTCTTTTTGGAGAACAATAATTAAAAAAATAATGATATTTGCACCGAATTGTTAAACAGAAGAATAACACCTATTTGATGTATGACTGTAAAACCGGATCATATTTATATTTATCCATTCAACTACTATATTTATCCATTCTACACTTTATTTCTTACACACCATCACACAATCACTAATTGTTCAACAAAAAATAGAAGGACGGACTCATTTTGTGCTCTTACCATCTCCACTCAACTCTCCATAAGTGTTGAAGAGTAGAGAGTCGGAGTAGACCATTGGCTATTCATAACCATGGATTACATTGCACTAGATGTTGTAGCATGTACCATGAAATCCCCATTGACCTATTATACCTTTTGACCATTATATACTTCCATGATTAAAAAGGAACATTTTATAAAAAGCAAAGATGAAACAAATATAAAAAAAAAAAAAATGCAAACATAATATTATCTGAAATCTGTAATCTAAATCACATTTACTGACACTTGGTGTTGTCCTGGCAAGTCATCCAAATAACAAGCTTTAGCTGTGTCAAGAGTTGCAATGATACAATAACCATCAGTGTAACTGCAATCATGTTTTCACTAGGAACAGCTCATTAGCTCAGAAAAAAGGCATGAGGCCTTCCTTTTATTGAATTGGCATCTTCTTTACATAGCACCTGTATGAGATAAAGCAACAAATAGGAGCACATCTCATGTCAACATCATCAATGCCCAAGTAATTACAAACCTTCTAGGTTATAGAGGTTCATTTGGTCAATGGGAGGAGATTCAAGCTTCTGGGTTGATTTACCTTGGTCAAGCAGAGGAGGTTCGGGTTCCTGATATGGTTCCTCCTGGTCATTCTTAGACGACTCGAGCTTTGGCTCTGTTTGGATTTGTTCAAGAGGAGGAGGCTGCTCAAGGCGCTGGTATTTGGGCTTGTTTTTCTCTAGGAGAAGATAAGTGGTGCAGTACCAAAACAACAGTATTCTACTTTGAGCCACAAGTGTATCTCTGATGCGACTGCCTCCCAAGGAAAGGCGGTCAAGTGCCTGCAGAAATGAAAAGGCACGTAAGAAAATAAAAAATGATGAGTTCTTTCATCACTCAATTTGGAAGCTTCTGTGCCGGCACATCTACATGAAGAGACAATGAACCATCAATGGGCATTCACGCAACAAAGCATGTATAATTTTGGTAAGTAGTTGTTGGGGAGCAGCGGAAGCACAAACGATATAAAAGAATATAAAAGAGCACGCACAAAGAAGAAACCATAAGATTTACATGGTTCACCCTAAATTGGACTACGTCCATGGATAAGAAGAGAACTCATTATAATCATGTCGAAACGAATTACCAACACCGATAAACGTACACCAAACTCTCCCTATAGAGTTTTCCCTCCAACTCATTTGGGTACCATGTGACTCCTCCACGCGAGACTCCTTGTCGTCGGTGTTCACTCTACCTGAACCGTAAACTCTTTCTACTCTTTAAAGTACATCCTCATGAGGTTATATCTCTTCTTCTCATAATTGTCAACTCTTGACCCTAGGTATCTATTTACAGAGCCAAAAAACCAATTCCTTGTTGGACAAGGATCACAATACCTTGAAGAATAACACTTTCCTCTAACAGGAAATTATTACATAAAATACATGTTAAAATAGAAAGGTAATATAATAATAACTTGAGACACATTCCTAACGATCTCCACCTTGGCTACATTTACATCACATCAATCATCTCTTCCCATGACGTTCATTAGAACAGTTCTCAATGCTACTCCAATTATAATGATTCTTCTGTAGAATAATCGTTGTCCCCACTTGATGTTGCTATTTATGTCAAACCTTTACAATTTTACCTTGACTACTTGAGCTCCATGCCATATAAACATCATGATATTTGGATAATCGTGACCAACAATGCTGATTTACACCACCTGCAACTCAAACCCATCACAATACCTGTTGAGACTCCTTTTGTTTGTTAAGTATTCTTCAAAAATCAAACATCCCATCATACCTTTTTAAAAGAAATCCAATGTAGGACTCATTTGACTACCCAATAATCTCACCCTAGAACAACAAAGGCTCCCGAGTGCATCACCTCACTCTAGTATATATAACATCACTGTCTTCTTGTCGGCTCTAGGAGATTGTGAGTCCACATGCGGTAGCTTGGTAGGTTCTAATACCAATTGTTCGGGTCACAGTGGAAGCAACAAGCAACACAAAAGAATATGAAAGAGCACTCACAAAGAACAAACACAAGATTGTTACGATTCACCCTAAACTGGGTTACGTCCATGGATTAGACGAGATTTCAATATAATCATGTCAAAACGAATTCCCAACACCAATAAATGTACACCAAACTCTCCTTCTAAAGTTAATTCTGTGTACATTGAGACCCCTTCGGGTACCCTACGACTCCTTCACGCGAAACTCTTTCTCGCTATCGGTGTTCATTCTACCCAACCCGTAAACTCTCTCTACTTATAACGCTACATCTCTCCTTCTCATAAGTCAAAACACGTAACCCTAGGTATCTATTTATAGAGCCAAAGACCGATTCCTTGTTGGACCAAGGTTACAGTTCCTTGAAAAATAACATTTTCCTCGAATAAGAAAGTACCATATAAAATACACTCTAGAATAAAAAAACTCATATAGTTGGAATTTGAGAAACATTCCTAATAGAAGTTGTATTTAGAACCTGCAACTAAAAATTGGATAGACTCGGTACAAGTGTGGGTACGGGTATGTATCCATACGTCGGACATGTCAAATCTCTAAGATATGGAAACACTGACACGACAAATATTAAGTTAAATTAATAATTTTATTTTTGTTTTTAGAATAATGTAATGTTTTTATCTCGTATGGGGTTCAAAATAGGCGTTTAACTCATCGAAAAGTAATATAATATAATATATTATGATGATTAGATATGTTTTTCAAGCAAGTGCCCAACTAAAAGTGTCGGAAACATATCCCACTCATGCCTGAAAAATATGTCTGACAAGGGTACCTTCATGTCAATCTCATGACATACCATTGCAAGGAAATGTAACAAACTCACCCCCACCCCCACCCCCAATAAAATATATATATATATATATATATATATATATAAAGTGTGTAATTCTATGTATAATGGCAGTATAAGTAGGACTAGAAATAACAAGGCTCCATAAGGATCTCTTGAAAGCATAAGCTACAAGGTCAACAAGAAGTAGTTAACACATCTGTACAGGAGGTAAGCCCATTTTCATGACTTGTGAAGTTCTAAACTTTGGTCTAATATTCAGTATGCAAATCAGGCTTGAGATTTTCAATATGATACCTTTTGCTTTTTGCATAACTAGACTGTAGGGATGACAAAAACCACTTTTAAATGATCTTGCAGCCATAACTTAAGCAAAATCTCGCCTTATGAAGGCTCAGTAGAAGTAGAAGTAGAAGCATAACTTAACCAAAATCTTCTTTTCTTTTCATGAAAAATGATTTATTAGGCCAAGGATAATCTCGAAACAAATAAAGTATTAAGCATATCAAATAAGACAATAAAAAAGTATCAGTAGAACAACAACTTCCAAAGTCCTAAGGTCTCATGTCCAACAAGCACGAAGCTCCACATATACCAGCACTATGGCCTGAAACATAATCCACTACCATAGTAACAATCAAATATTACTGTTGTCCACTAAGAATTATGGTCGATTCCCATAAGAGCCATCCATCCCTTTTGAGATCTTCATATTACAAAAAAAAAAAGCGTTTTTAGTTATTCCCTTACCTGCTCTCCAGATTGTATATCAAATGAATGCTGATGATCGAAATGAAGACCAGTAAATTCGTTGATGCAAAGGCCTTGAAATGCCCTGAAACCGCCCAAATAAAGATAAGAGATAGCAATGGTCAGGAATCCAAGAAAACATCAATTTTGTATTTATTATCATCAAAATTCTCACTAGCAAGTACAAGTATGTTTACCATCTTATAAGTGAAACACGAGGAATCCATCGGAAGATGATAGGTGTATTGTCTGCATTAACATAATAGCCTCCAAAAACAATGAAAACTGTCATAAGAGAAGGCCCTAAGGCCAGTGCTGCTTCTGTGGTTGGAGCCATAGCCCCAACAGTTAGACCCATTGCTGATGCAGCAAAGGACTCCACTGTCACAATTGTGCAGAACTTCCCAAATCTAAAAAGTCAAAAAGTTCGGAATCAGTTCTATAAAGTATTGCAATTGATAATCTATCCCATTTCTAAAGTGCTAAATTGCTTGTATGTATTAGCTTAAGCATTACTAGCAGACCTACAGATGTCAAAATTCGGAAGCTCCGATGCAGTGGAGGGTTACATAAACTAGCATGCACAGCTTCATTAAGTATCTCCAAATTAACATGAAAGGTTTAAATTAGTATAAAAATCACCTGGACAAAGTAGGATGGAGACGAGCCATGGGGTACAAAACAGTGCCAAATAATAATGGAAATGCTGCTCCGATGGGGATCTCAGCTATCAGCTTGGACAGCAGATACGGTCCTAATGTATAAGACCCTTTGGCACGCTCTCTATCTACAATTGCACGTTCCTTGGGAAACACACCTACTGTCTTTGTGAGTGCAGCCATTGCTGTATTTATAGCAGCAACCTGAGAGAAGAAAAGAAAAAGAAATCTGGATAAACAACCAAAAAAACTTGTTTTCCTTAATTATAAACTAAACCAAAATTGGAACTTGAATATCTTAGCTTCACATTATTGAAATAAATATTACTCAATTTTGATGACACAATCAAAATTCAGCAAGGGCCATTTCACAGACTAGCTGCAGGAGAAGAATTGGAACTGCATATGAGGACTTCAGCAGTGGGTGAAACTTCCTCAGTAATTCCGTACACAAACTTAAGAAATAATATCCAGCGACATGAATGTCATCAATCAGTATATCAATGAATGTCAGCGACATGAATGTCATCAACCAGTATTTAAATTTCTAGTGACTACTTGAGTGGACCCTATCAATAAAAAGCTGCCAGCCTCTATATCGAAGAACTGGAACTGTATATGAAGACAAGAAGTGGATGAAATTTCCTCAGTAATTCCATACACAAACTTAAGAAATAATGTCCAGCGACATGAATGCCACCAACCAGATTTAAATTTCTAATAAACTACTTGAGTGGACTATATCAATAAAAAATTGCCAGCCGCTATATCTATCATATAAAAGATATAGCTGTAAATATTAGCAACCCTCACCCACCTTTCTGTGTACGTGGGAAAGAAAAGCATTCTTGGGACAAGAGGTCAAGGCTTGGTGATATGTATTAATTGGTTGAAATCCAGTTATTTGTTGTATATATGACAGAGAAAAAGCTAGGGGTCATTTAATACTTTAAAAGAGAAAACAGGCCAAAATGCATTCACAATAAGAGCAAAAGAGAATATTTACCATGGGCAAGAACAGAATCCCAGTTTGTGCACTAAATTTTGAGTTCAAAACGGATGAAGTTAATGGTCAAATAAAGCAAGATGCAGTTAGATAATCTACTTCTGATGTCTATTGCATATTCATTTTGAGAGAAATTAAGACCAGGTACTTAGTATAAATGGAATTTTTTCATTCACACAAAGCGCAATTAGTATTATAATGGATACATACTGAACCATTAAGGAGCACATGAAATATAAAATAGGGAAAATTGCACACACACCCCCTCATGAAAGCTTAAATTACACACGACACCCTTGTATCTTCAATAATAAAACATGGTACCCTTAATGTTTATGTCTACGTAGTACTAAGACCCCAGTTGTGATCGTCAAACTGGTTAACTGTGAAAAAAACTATGATATAGCATCTGAACAATTTGAAATGCCGTTCCCAAATACAAGGAAGAAATGCTCCTCAAACATTTTATTACATTAGAATTTTGCCTTCAAATTTGAAGACCATGCTACCCTTGATTTTGTGATTACTCCACAGAAGATTGGGCTAAAAATGGATTGATTAACTTCAGATTTAGTCACATATATGCAAATTACGTGTCTAAACATGTAATATATTTTACTAATAAATAACTAAAACATGAACTAAATATCTAATACTTTTAACAAGGTTAACACGGACCAGGTGCCTTACTGGCCAACACAAAAGCTTAAAACTATTAGGTGGCGCTAACAACCAACCTCTATGGCCAACATACTCCCTCCCCGGAGCCGTCCAATGTGGTACAAGTACAACAATCAATGACATCCTCCATCACCCAAACTCATATCCCATCCAGCCTGACGGCAAGAGACTGCTCGGACCCGAACACCTCCATGTGGGCTGCCGTAATACCAGATGAAGAATTGTCACAAGTCGGGTGCTTCGAGGTCTAATCCAAAAGCTTAAGCTACTAAGTTTGGCTAAAACTGAACTCATATACCCAATATCCAATGTGGGACAAGAATTCATGACATTGATATATTAGACAATACCATTATGGGAGTGATTTAAGGTCCTTAAGTCAATCCTTGACATAATATTGATTTAAGTGCTTAACATTACAACTGTTTAACATTACATTGATTGAAGTGATTAACAAGAGTGATTTTAGGAATCCTTAATCAATATTCTTTTTCTATTTATCACATTTGTAACTCTTTCACCTACAAATAAAGGTGATGATCGTTAACACAAATCAAGAGAGAATATTCGACAAGTTTTGTAGCCCTTTGGGCTCTCTATGCTTTGGATGTAGGCCCCAGTGGTTGAACTACACAATCTCTTTGTGTTCTTCTTGTTTCATTTCTCTCTTCAATTATAGTTTATTATTCACAACATGGTAAGGTACTCTTCTCTCCCGTTCTCTTTTTCTTTTACTACAAATGCGTAGATTATACAAAAACTCTGTGGATATCTTGAGGCTGTAATTTTTGTGTAGTTGGGTTGCACCACCCTTTTGGGTGCTCTTCAATGAATAATTACTTCCCTTAAGAAAAGGTACTCAAAGGAAATACAGACTTCAGTCATTGGCTAATCTATATACTATTCGTTGACTTGTCAATATTTTTTAATAAAACAACATGAGAGAATGTGGGTATAAGCATAACTTAAATTTTCCGGTATTGACGCAAGTCAACAGCTTCTAACAGGGGTGCAGTGTAAATTCTGAAAACACAAAGGTTCCAAGGTAGTTTAAGCATTCATGGGGGATTGGAGTCTATTCTTCCGTCCAAAAATACTATTAAGAATTCTAAGAATGAAAAACAGTTGTAGAATCTCAAGATGTACAAAAAGGGAAGTCAGTATTTGAGGTAGATGTAGATGACAGAAGAAGGACGCCAGTCATAGTATGGTAATGAGGTCTTTTGTGCAGCAATTCACTAGTGCAGATACACAACCACCATAGCTACAGGTGGTAATTGATTCATTCCCAAAAGCAGAGGTTCATCAGTCAATTAAGGCAAATAAAATGCGCACACACGGGAAAAAAAATGCAATAGAAAACCCCCATTACAATGAACTTTCAGTATTTAGAACACGGTGATTCCCTTGATTTTCCCACTAAGGGGAAAAAGGGAAATAAGAAGACTTCATCAAAAGGGTGTATAGCTTCTCTGCAATTTCGGTTTCCTCCAATTACTTTAAACCAATTAGTAACTATAATTTCATGTGGGAACCGAGCTATGAGGGTATTAATATAATTGCTGCAAGACGGAAATGGACCGAATTGAAATTGAAGAAGAGGATTGCCTACTGTTTTTCCATAGGAAGGTATGACAGCCTAAAACAACTTGAGTTGCACACTGCAATGAATATTTCAGCACATCAATCATAATTATGTGAAAGAGTTCCAGTTAATAATTAATAATTTGTACCTGGAGCAATCCCATTCTGTCCTGTATTGAAGTCTGAGATCTCCCCATTCTCCAAAAAACTGAACCAAATATTATTGCTGATGCAACTGACATTCTTGCACGAACTTTGTTTGTTGGCCCATCGCGAGAAGCCTAGTCATCCCATCCATAAACAGGTCCTCAGTCAAATAGGTCAAGACATTGAAACATTCACCATGCAAATAAGGATTCCCACGCAATGAATTTACAGAAGTTGATTGAATAACAGAGCTTCTCCACAGCATTTTTTATACAACATACTCTATTATATGAATCCACTGTACTAGGTGCATGCATCTTTCTGGCTGTTTCCTCAATGTCTAGTGACTTCAGCCAAATAAAAGAAAGTAACAAACTAATAATGAAATAAGCGATGTTGGATAAGATTGTTTAAAGTCTGTCTGAACACCATGAATATGAATTGGGAAAACAAACCAGGATTAAAGATGGAGCAAATGATGTACATGTCTTTCCCATATATCTAATTCAGCAGCATATTTTTCATTATTTTTTATTTTTTATTTTCGTCAATTTAGTTTGATAAATTAAGAGTATAGAACCCTATGAATTGAAATTTAGAAGAACTACCTGCATCCACGCACGTTTAAGAAGCAAACAGAACTGCCTCCACCATCCTCCTTTCCTTTTGGCAGTAGTCTTCTTTTTCAAGTTCATGCTTTTCTTAAAGGACTCCCTTCTAATAAGCGAAGTTGCATATATAATTGATGATGTTTGCTGTGAGAATGACTCAACAAGAGCATCTATCCTTTTCTGTGAAGAGTAGACACTTTCAGCAGAATCATAGTCTACAGATATTAGGTCAGCCAAAAATTCAGCAGGATTCACATGATCTGGGCAACGATACCTGTTGAGCAAACACCATCAGTGACTCTGAATTAGATGTTAGAGAGTTACTGCTACATCATGAATTAATGAAAAGCAAAAGATAGCACTCGATACCAACAAAAGATAGCTCTGATACCATGTTGAATATTTGAAGAAAGAACAAGGGAACCCAAGCCTTCTAGGATTCTGATTTAAAGAAGTTTCTAAGAACTTTCCCACATGGTTCGGTCAATAGCTGTTGGACAAGAATCGATTCATGATGCTTTGATCGAGCTAAGTTGGACATTAATTAGTTATTGTGGAACTTTTTATTGACCACCACATTGATCAAATTCATTAAAAATATGTTGATAGTCATTTATTGACGAGTGAACCAATAACTAATTTCTGGGAAAAGTTCGGAGTCCTCTGTGTCAAGGAAGTAAGTAGGGGTTTGTTTGCCTGGACTGGTTTGCCTGGAATAGGTCCCGTCAAGATTTTCCACGCAAAATTCATGTATTCTTATGTGGTTGCATAACTTATATCTTTCTTGTCTCTTTGCTAAACTACTTCAAATTGCTGCATTTTCAATTATAGTTACTAGAACTTAACAATTGGTTATTCTTCATCTATCCACCAATTTAAATCAGTTTTGGGCCATTTTCACGCTTCTATCAGCACCTCAGGTTTTCGTCCATTCAAATATGCAGTATTTACAGCCAAAAGCATTTGGTTATTGGGGAAAAGTCAATATACTTCTAATGTCGAATCAGGATCAACTAGGACACAAACAAGGCATTGGGTCGAACTCTTCTTTGGTGTCAAGGTAATAGCCATGAATAGTCATTGATTCCCTGGAATTCATTGTTCACCTCATCTACTTATAAGGACTATTGAATCAAAAGATCTAATTTATTTGGGGAAAAGGAGTCATTCTCCACTCATTATTTTCTGGAAAACATAAATGTCATTTATGGTATGTGGCTGTTTGAAAACAAATTATGCATGATTTTTATGAAAAGAAGATATATACGGGAATGAGTTATGATTTCTTCCTCAACATGCCATTTTTCATGTATCAGCAGATAAACTCCTGAACTCATCCCACATGCATATAGATATACGTACTTTTACAATGCAAATACATTAGGACTTATATGAACACATAAGGGTGCTTAGTGAAAACATGTATATGCATCATCTTCAAATGTATTCAAATTAATATGTACCTATCACATGCATATCAATGTCTAGTCGATCTAAATATCTATATAACCATTTAGGTCCACACAAATATACAAATATATATATGGCTATAACTACCATAGAAATAAAGGTGTATAACGTGGAGTTTCAAAATGTGAAGATTATTTTTTACAACTTCACATGTACAATTAAGGAAAAGGAAATTATATTTTCCCAAGGTAAAGGAAATCATTGTTTTCCTCGGGGAAAAAGAATTGTACGCTTTTTGGACTGAATATTTCTATATCAAAGCAACTGAAAGAATTGTTTCAGCATAAGTTTAAATTTAAATCAATTTTCAGTTCTAGGTCAAGGCAGATAAGTCGATCGGCCAAAAATCTGTTGATGAACATATTGAGAGTATATTTTGTTTCTTTTGTAACTAAACTTTTGCATGTAGAACGTAAGTTTATTTTTTATGAAGATAAAAATAACCAAAACATGATAAACCAATGATATCTAACAAAATAGACAATTATACAGGAACATAGTAATGATAGAAGAGCCAAGTTTAAATTACTACCCGAATTTTGAGAAGTAAATCAGTGGCTCATCATTTGCAGGACCAGCATAAACAAGTGCACCATCTGTTAGCAACACAATGTCGTCGAATTTACCATATACTGAACCCCTAGGCTGGTGTATGGAGCAAATTACAGTATGTCCATCCTGTGCAAGTTGTCGGAGTGTTTCCATTACCTTCTCTGCCTGGAAGGCATCAAGTCCTAAAAGCATGTATTGAACAAGATTTGTAAAGGGTACATTCAACAGTAATGTGATTATGAAATCAACAATGAAAATACATAATAATAGTAATAGTAGTAGTAACAATAATAATAATAGTGATAATAACACTAATGATAAAAATAAAAATAAAGATAATAATAATAATAATAATTAAATACACAGACATGTTATTGAAAGTTGTGTACCAAACTAGATTGTTAGAACAAAATGTCCCTTACTATGTCTTATAACTGAAGATGCAGTGACATCAAAGACTTGTATGAAAATATTCATCAAGCTCAATCACATATCTAGGTAAGGGTGAGACAAGACCTTGAAGACAATTGGGATCTAGGTCACATAGCCTTATAAGATACATGGACACCATGGCCTAGGGATTGAGGAGAAACGATATTTAAAATATTTTTGGCAGGGACTGATAGATTTAATTCTAATGTGGATTAAAAAAAAAAAACAATTAAAAGTTAAGAATGATTGAGAGGCTGATCAAACCTTCGAACTAAACAAAATATCAATTGATAGAACCATCAATTGAAGGCTTCCAGACCCTTCAATCAATCCAATCTGAAGCCCAGTCAATGCTATTCAATCTAGGGTTTTACATTTTTTTAGTAGATCTCTTTCTTTTACTTTGTGATACTGCACTACTTGTTTGCATATTTTTCATTGGTTTGATCCTTGAGAGCTGAGTTTAATACTTGATTTTAATTAAATAACTATAACAATAAATCAATATATTGGAATCCCCAAGACACTCCACTCTAGTTCCGCATAATAAATGTACATACTATGCCATAAAGTATAGGCCGTAGCCTCCCCTCACAGTTTTATCTTCTTATATTTATAGAGTCAGTTCTACGAAAACCCAAATTGGAACAGTTTCCTTTCCGTCGAAGGGACTTCTGTTCCGCTCTCTCTGTACACAGCACCAAACACATGAGGGCACCACCCTCCAAAAATCGTGGGGCTTAGGAGCCCACAAACTACCGTTTCCAAGCACCAGTCAAGCATCTCGAGGAGCAAACAGCCCCAAGAGTAAACCCCAATTGTCCTGGGCCACAACACAGTACATGGAAGATGATAGAGAGTCTATTTGTCTCTATTGCACATACAACTACAACCAAAAATAACCTTTCTCCTCCTCTAATTATCCAGAATCTAAATCTTCCCCAAAACCACTATCAAAGCAAAGAAGGCCACCTTGAGGAGGCCCTTTGATTTCCAGACAGCTCTTCAGAGGAAGGAGAGCCTGCATAGAGCAAACATCAAACCTCCCAAGAGAAGAAAGCAACCAGACAAGGGCATCTGGACCTCCACCATCAATCTCCTGATGATACAACAATTCCAGAGAACCAAAGAGTGACTAACTCCTAGTCCTGAAAATGTTTCAGAAGGCAAACATCCCAAGTCGTCCTCCCGTAACCAAACCGAGAACAGTTCACAACCAAGGCATGTCTATCCAGAACAAGTTGGTGATGCAGGATGCAATAGAAGAAATAGAAGAAAGAGAAAAGGAGAGACAGTTTGGGGTGAGAAAGCAAGAAGGAGAAAAGAGGGAGAAGAGCAAGAAGAAGTAGAGAAAGAAACGATATATCAATATTCTTCCAAACTAATGACATTTATTACATTAGAGCCTTTTTATAGGCAACTAAAACCCTAACTAAAAATAATATCTAATATAATTAAAATGACAACTAAATACAAATAGTAAAAGTACTAAAATACCCTAAAGTAATAAAACACTACTAAAGTCTAAAATATTCCTAATAATATATCTCTGTGCCTACACCTGACATAGGTGCTGAACACCTCACGATCTCCATCAATTCTGCCCGGCTGAAAAGAACTCTCATCCGAAGAGGAATGGTGAAGATACTACTCAAGAAGATCTGGGTCAAGACGACGTAAATCATCCTCTGAAATCCATGCATAATCTAAAGTTGGATGATCCCGCCAACGGACAAGGAAGCGACGTGAATCACCATGTGGCAAATAAGTGATCTGAGAATCAAGGATCTCGGCGATCCGATCAGTAGACTGTGGTCAGCCTGTGGGAAGAGAAGGCACTGGTGCTGATGATGACGAAAATCCACCTGTAGGCAAAGTACCAGAAGAAGAAGGCTCAAAGGTGCCTCGGTAAGGTGACAAATTTTCCACATTAAAGATTGGACTGATATACATATCTGGTGGTAAGTCAAGTACATAAGCATTAGGCCCCATCTTACGAATAATACGATAAGGTCCCGAAGCTCGGGCATGTAATTTCTTGAAAGAGTTCTTTGGATAACGCTCTGGTCGTACACAAGCAAGCACATAATCTCCTTCATTGAACTCTTGATTCCTACTATGACTATTTGCAGCAAGTTTATAATTTTCATTTTTCGTAACAATGTTTTGTCTAATATCGGCATGCAAATCACGAATATGTTGGGCAAAGGAATTAGCAAAAGCAGAGGGGTGAAAATCTGGAGGCAATGGGAGAAGGTCAATGGGCTGGCGAGGGGAAAAACCAATGACAATCTCAAAAGGGCTCTTACCAGTAGACCGATTAACCGAATTATTATAAGCAAACTCCGCAGTTGGCAACAACAAATCTCATGTACCCGGATGCTCTCCCACTAAACGCCTAAGTAAGTCTCCCAAACTTTAATTAACAACCTCAGTTTGACCATCAGTCTGAGGGTGACAAGCTGAAGAGAATTTTAAGCTTGTCCCAAAAAGTTTCCAAAGTGTCTTGCAGAAGTAGCTAACAAACTTAACATCTCTGTCAGACACAATGGATGTCGGCAACCCATGAAGTCGGACAATTTCCTTAAAAAACAACGTAGCCACGTGAGAGGCATCGGCTGTTTTGCTACCAGGAATAAAATGTGCCATTTTAGAAAACCTATCCACCACTACAAAAATAGAATCATGCCCTCTCGTAGTTTTAGGAAGACCTAGAACAAAATTCATACTAACATCTTTCCACGGCGTATGTGGCACAGGAAGAGAAGTGTATAAACTAGTGTTCCGTTTCTTAGTTTTTGCTAACTGACAAGTGCGACACTGGGACACTACTCTCGCAACATCTTTCTTTAGGGATGGCCAGTAAAATCTATCCTCAACTAAGGCAACAGTCTTATCCGTACAAAAGTGACCCGCAAGTCCTCTTGCATGTAATTCTCAAACTTAAGACACCACCAATACCATATCCTGACGCGTCACATGTAACCTCAAAAACTTTATTGAAGTCAGGATGTTGTAATACGGGCGCCTCCGTCATCTTCTGCTTAATCTCCTTAAAGGCTCGAGAAGCGGCAGAAGTCCATTGGAACTCCCCTTTTTTCATGTTATCCGTAATGGGAGCCATAATAAAACTAAACCCCTTTATAAAACGTCTATAAAAAGTGGTCAAACCATGAAAGTTACGAACCTCAGAAATAGAGCTCGGCTCTGGCCAATCTACAATAGCTTTAACTTTATGGGGGTCGACCGCAATACCTTGCACAAACACAATAAACCCTAAGAAAACAACTTCGGTCTGCATAAACGAACATTTCTTAAGATTCACATACAATTTTTCATCTCTAAGGATTTCAAGAACATGTTGAATATGACCTAAGTGTTCCTTAGACCGGCTAAAAATCAAGACATCATCGAAATAAACCACCAAGAATTTTTCGATGAATGGACGAAGAATCTGAGTCATAACCCTCATAAACGTACTAGGTGCATTAGAAAGTCCAAAAGACATGATTAACCATTCATAAAGTCCATCCTGAATCTTGAATGCAGTTTTCCATTCATCACCAGGTCTAATTCTGATTTGATGATATCCACTGCGCAACTTAATTATGGAGAACCATTGTAATCCCACCACTAGATCCAACATATCATCAAGTCGGGGAATAGGAAATCGGTACTTGACGGTGATCTTATTAATGGCACGACTATCCACACACATTCTACATGATCTATCTTTCTTTGGCGTTAGCAATGCGGGAACTGCACATGGACTGAGACTATCTCGAATATAACCTTTTTGTAATAGTCCATCTACTTGCCTTTTCATCTCAACACGCTCTTTAGGATTCATGCGGTAATGGAGAAGATTGGATAATTGTGATCCTGAAACTAGGTCAATAGCAGGTTGGATATCCCGCATTGGTGGTAACTCGTTTGGTAGTTCTTCCGGCATCACATCTTTAAAATCTTCTAACAAGTTAGTAACTTCAGGTGGTGGAGCTACTACTGCTTTAGGTGGACCCGAATGAACTTCTTTAGTCACAATGGCTAACACTACTCCGGACTCTTTGCCTGCCCTTTCAAAACTTTTCCCATCTAAAAGATTGAGATGTTTCTTTTTAAGAGTCTTAGGGGAAACCCTATGTTTGTCTTTGTCTTTATCACTGGGTTTTGCGGGATTTGAAATTACGTTTTTCCCATTATGCTTAAAGACATAAGTATTATCATTTCCATGATTGGTCACATCTAAATCATACAACCAAGGGCGACCTAAAAGTATATGAGCAATATCCATAGTAGGTAGGACGTTGCACCAAATTTGATCTCTATAGTCACCCATTTGAATTGGGACCAAACACCTCTAAAAGACTGGTAAAGAAGTAGTATCCACCCATACCACCTTGTATGGGTGTCGATGTGGTTCAGGTTTAAGTTTCATCCTTGCCACCCCTACTTTGGATAGCACATTCATCGTACTTCCTCCATCAATAACAACTTTACAAACTTTTTCCCCCAAAATTGTGAAAAATACTGGTGCGTTTCCAATCATCAGTCCCTGTAGGATTAGATAAGATGCACCTCATGACACTAACGCGGGTGTCGTCATTTTGTCAGTCTTCTTCATCTTCATGTTCAAAACCTGACATAGTTAGGGGGTCAACTTCCTGATTTTCATTCTGGTCATTGTCAAGTTCCTTTCCCTCATTACCCAGGGTCAACGTATGATGCGGACAACGGGAAGCAATATGACCCTTACCATGACAATTAAAACACTCAATGGCTGAACCATTTAGACGGGAACTTGATACGGCCATATCCGTACTCTTCGAGTTAGTAATTCGTGGAGTCGGATTGTTGCTACCCCGAAACATAGTTGGACCTGATTGTGTACCACCTCGAGGCCTCTCAAAGGTAACTGTTTTAGGCTGTTGAGACTCCCCAAATTGAGAAAGCAATCACCTTAAAGGAACTTTATTATATTTCTTGACCTCTAAAGCCTTGTGATAGGCTTCATCTAAGGTTTCAGGCGAATGCAGATTGACCTCTCGTTTGATTTCCAGTCTCAAAACATTTATGAATTTGGTGACAATTACCCAAGGTTCCTCCTGAATGTCACATCGCATGGAAAGATCCTCAAAACGAGCAAGATAATCAGAGACACTAGAAGACAATTGTTTTAAATTCATCCATTGATCAAGCAATTGTTTCTTATAATATGTGAGAAGATATTTTTCTTTTAACTGTTGCTTCATCTATGCCCATAGAGTAATAAGTGGTTTTCTTAGACAATCTAAATTTCTCGTAACCCCTTGCCAATATCGCTTGGTGGAACCAACTAACTTCATTGGGGCGAAACGGACACGATGGTTATCCGACATTTCATACCACTCAAAATAATCATCCATGTCAGCTAACCAGTCTAGGAATGCATTAGGATCTAATCTTCCATCTCAACTTTGACCCTTTTTGTAAGATCAACACGAAAATTTTGGTGAGGGTCTTGATGGTGTCGGTTACCCCTATTCTGATACCTATCATTTAGACGTGGTGGTTCTTGATGGGCATGAAAATCACCGCCCAAGAAGGAATCAGCCGCATCTATGCCCTCTAGAATCTCGTGTGTGCCTATGATCATTTTCCCGAGTTGAAAGTGATGCCTGAATCTCGACGATTTTGGGGAATTATTGGAGTGGGAAACAACCTATGTGGGTTTTCTGAATACTGGTGGTGACTATTACTAGAAACATGTGCAAGATATGGGGAAACGATTGTGTCACCCCCGTGACCAACAGTAGAACGTTTGTCAACCACTATTACCAACTGGGATAGTTGCTTACATATTTCGGTTAATTGGGCTCCATGGTCATCATGTATTTGGGTCACTCACTCTTTTAAAGTCTTAAGGTCCTGTTCTAGGGTTTGTATTTTTTGTTCCATGGCAGTTTAGGCATCAGAAAGATCTCGAATTGTCATAGTTATTCAAATGAAATGGTTTAAGCTTGCAATGGTTATGGAAGTTTTGCCGATATATGACCAAAATTGAACAAGATAAATCAGATTATAAACTCATGCAATACTAAGTAGGAAATAGAAATATCAATAAAACAAATTATGTGAAGCTTAAATGAATAAATTAAAAATAATATTCTTTTTTCTCAAATTCTTATTTATTTTTTTTCAGAAAAATATATTAATTAAAAAAAACGAAATCTGTTTTTTTGTGTTTTTCAAAAATTTATATTTTTTTTTACCAATTGCTTTGATACCAATTGATGCAGGATGCAATAGAAGAAAGAGAAAAGGAGACAGTTTGGGGTGAGAAAGCAAGAAGGAGAAGAGGGGGAGAAGAGCAAGAAGAAGCAGAGAAAGAAACGATATATCAATATTCTTCCAAACTAATGACGTCTATTACATCAGAGCTTTTTTATAGGCAACTAAAACCCTAACTAAAAATAATATCTAATATAATTAAAATGACAACTAAATACGAATAGTATAAGTACTAAAATACCCTAAAGTAATAAAACATTATTAAAGTCTAAAATATTCCTAAT
Source organism: Cornus suecica (assembly GCA_963922005.1). Classification (NCBI taxonomy): domain Eukaryota; kingdom Viridiplantae; phylum Streptophyta; class Magnoliopsida; order Cornales; family Cornaceae; genus Cornus; species Cornus suecica. The sequence continues at coordinate 46,769,582 of OY998242.1, forward strand.
AATATATCTCTGTGCCTATGCCTGACATATGTGCGTAACTCGAATATATCTCTGTACCTCACGATCTCTATCAGTTGACATATGTGCGTAACTCGAATAAAGCTTGTTGTTGTTATTAAGACTAAACCAACCGAATATTACTTATTCATCAAATCACCAGTTGACTTGCAAGAATTTATAAATTTGCCAACTAACCTTGTAAGAACATTTATTTATGTAATTGCATGATTCTGATAAAAAACCATGTTGAGAGTTGTGTGTTTTAGATTGAGTTGTTAAGTGTTAAATATGTGTATAAAGTGATGAAGATACAAAGAATATCGAGTGGAACAATGGCTGGAAGCAGCAATGCAAAGAAGCAAAGATTTCAGAGAAATTTGTATTTTGTTCCACAGAGCACTCAGTGGGAGTGTTACCAAATACTCGGTAAGTTGCGCATTTACGCACGATTGCGTAAGTAATGTAAATTCCTTCAAAATGTTTTACGAACTTGCGCACGCATACAGGTTCACCGAGTACTCGGTAAGTGGCGAAATTTTGGAAATTGCAAAATTGTTTTAGATAGTTTGTCTTGCTAAGTAATTGATTCATAACCACTTTGGGACATGATTTGAATCTATTATAGGTATATTGAACTATCATTGACATATTAGTCTATATTTGAAAGATTTAAATAGTGTAATTATGAATCATAATTAGAAAATCATTCTTACCATTAATTGAAGATTCTTCTATATATATATATATATATGAGTTAAACCAAAGAGAAATGTGTGGCTTTTGAGAGATCTCTGCAATTCTTATACAGATTCATATATTTCTACAGAAATATATAGAGAAAAAATTATTAAGTGATTATATATTCGAGTTCTCTCTTGATTTTGGGATTTTCCAATTGTGTTTTTACACCGAAGATCTTTATGCACAATTGGATGATTCATTGTTGAAAATCATCACACCACCTTGTGCAATATGGTTGCATTGATCCGTTGAGAAGCGGACCCGTCTGAGTACGAAGATCGAAGCAGGAGGCTTTGTTGTTCTTTGATCCGTTTAGAAGTGGAGCCGTTAGAGTACGGAGATCGGAGCGAGAGCTTCGTGGAGCGCAAGTGATTCAAGACTGTCAGACGTCTAGTGGAGAAAGGCAAATCAGAAGTGATTTGCAAGTCTAAAACTTCATAGAGTCTTGTACTTCTTGATTCATAGTGCATCGATACCTGAGCGTATCCGTGATTTTTTACTTGGAGTCTTTCCAAGATTTTTTCACGTAAAAATATTGGTGTCGTCTCTTGCTTTATTTTCTGCACCTATATTATTTATTGTATGGATTATTATTTTAAACGAATTGAATTAAAATTAACTTTTACGCAATTAAAATTTAAATTTGTCAATTAATTCATAAAAAGCCTATTCACCCCCCTCTAAGCTTAGTTCACCGTCTTCTAGGTAATTTCAATTGGTGTCGGAGCAAGGTTTGCTCTGATTTAGGTTAACGACCTAGGGTTAGATCTTGAACTTAAAAGATGGACGTACTTCGTGAAGGAGGTTCCATTACTAGTTTCCTTTTATTTAATGGATCAAATTATATGTATTGGAAAGCTAGGATGAGAACGTTCTTGAAATCAATAGATATGAACATTTGGTTTGTCGTAGAAGTAGGATACTCACCTCCCACTGTTGTAGATGAGACTACCAAAGAATTAAGAGAAAAATATTCAAGTGACTGGTCTTCTGCTGAATTTGACAGTGCTAATTGGAATTCTAAAGCTTTGTCTGCAATATTAAATGTTGTGACCGATAGTGATTTTAGGAGAATTTTTTCGTGCGATATTGCCAAAGAAACTTGAGATATTCTCCAAGATACTTATGAAGAAACTGATAAAAATTCAGTGTTAGCATCTAATAATGATGAGGTTAAAAAGGTTGCTACAAAAAGTGCACCTTCTAAGGATGAAAATTATGAAAGTGATGAGGATCGTGATGACTCACTTTAAGCTAAGTATAGAAAACTTATGACAAGTATATACATCTTAGCGAAGTTTTCTCAAAATCTATTTTTAAATTTAAAAGTGTTGACAAGGAAAAAGAGTCCTTAAGAGAAGAATTAACCAACACTACCCTTGAGCTAAATCAGCTTCAGACACAAACAGATCAATGGTCTGAAGAAATGATTAAGTCTGAAAAAGAAATGAAGCATGTTTTGAAGAGTGTTGATGATTTCAATAAGGAATTATTCACTTTAAGATCTGATATAAATGAGAAATCTACGAGGATTGAGGTTTTGGAAAAGGAATTGAAGGATGCTAACTCAATTATTTATAAATGGTTTAGTGGAACCCTTTTTTTTTTTTTTTTTTTGATAAGTAAGATTTTTATAAAAGAAAAAACACTCAATCGGGGAGTGCATCCCATATACACGAAATCTTAGGGGCCGAGGGAACCTAAAAAGTCTATCTTTTCCTCCAAAGATTTACAATTTCGCCCCTCCACCCAACAAAACAAACTCGATATGAGCACGTTTTTTATTCCTCCCAGGGGAGACTCCACACTCTCAAAGCATCGCCTATTGCGTTCTAACCAAATACTCCACCAGAGACATAGGGGAGCTGCCCTCCAAAAAAGCTGAACCTGACGACCAATCGGCACACCTCTCCAAGAGGCCAACACATCGCGAACCGAGGCTGGCATCACCCACTGGATGCCAAAAAGACAAAAAATGAGACTCCAGCAGTCGTAGGCGATCGGGCAATGCAAAAGGAGGTGATCAATAGATTCTCCATCCTTTTTACATAAAAAACACCGGTTTACCAAAAACATACCCCGGCGACCCAAAATGTCCAAAGTGAGGATGCGCCCCCAAGCCGCCGACCATGTGAAGAAAGCGACCTTGAGAGGGGCCTTAGTACGCCATACTGCCTTCCACGGAAAAGACGCTTCCTCCCCGGGCGAAAGGCAACCAAAAAAGGAAGCGACTGAAAATCTCTGGGAAGGCGAAGGTCTCCAGCATAAAGAATCATGACCACCACCAATAGTCTGTGAATATAATAACTCCAGAAGATCGGATATCTCCTCCAGCTCCCAATCCTGAAAAGGACGCGTAAACCTGACATCCCACACTAGCTTCCCGGTATCAAGATGATAAATCTGTTGAGTGTAGGTAAATCTGTGTGAAACACTAAAGGATTGGAATTCAAGGGAACAACGAGTAATTCAAATAGTGTCCCCAAAACGATTTTTGTTAAAGCTTCTCAAATAACATCTAGTTCCTCTCAAGGTAATTCTAATATAAAAAACATTCCTTCTGTTAAGAAGAATTTTAATGTCCAATCTTATGTTAAAAAACCTGTTGAGAGTAAACCTTCCTTTACCTCTAAGTATCATAAGAATTCTAATAATGTTTTTCAAAGATTCGTTCCTATATGTCATCACTGTGGAGTAAAAGTTCACACTCGACCCTATTGTTCAGAGTTAAAAGGAAATATTTTGAACTAAAAAAGGAAACAGATAACTCAAACAGGATCTAATATTCATGGTCAAATCCGGGTGTTACGTGAAGAGGTAAACAATTTGTCTAATCTAACAAGTAGAACACCGAAAATTAGACAGGTTTGGATTAAGAAAGGTGAGCTACATTGTTTTGCTGTCAATACTACCCTTAGAGCATGTGATTCTAGTTCATGGTGTTTTGATAGTGGATGCTCTAGGCATATGACTGGAAATAGGTTATTGTTTGGTTATTTCAAGGAAAGTAATGTAGGAACTGCTACTTTTGGTATTGGGAAAAAATCTAAAATTTTAGGAAAGAGCATCATTGTTGCTTCTAGTCTACCTAGATTAGAAGATGTTTATTATGTTAAGGGTCTAAAGGCTAACTTACTTAGCATTAACCAAATATGCGATAATGACCATAATGTCAATTTCACTTCCGATAAATGTTATATTGTTGATTTTTCTGAAAATTATGTTATAGAAGGTGTACGTATATCTGATAATCATTATTGCATTTTTGCTAAACTTTATTCTGAGAAAGGTCTAGAGTTTATATCTACAAATTTTCAGTTTACAGACATCTCTACAAAACAATTAGATTTTCAAAAGCATGTGAAGTCTTACGAAATCTAATGGCATGTTCTCATTAAAATAAATGTCTTCATATGTATCATTCTAGGAATACCTTGCATTACTCTTTATCCTAGAATTGATACATTATCATACATTTTATTATGCATTTTTATTTTTTTATCACTATGCATGCATCATATTTTGTTACTATTAGAATTATTTATGCATGCATACATTATAACTAAAAAGCCATAAAAATTATAAAACAAAATTTTCTGAACATGACTGAGATTAGATAAGGGTATAAATGGTTGTCATATTTCACTTTATTCTCATATTTACTTTTCTTATTATACTTATGGGAATTAAAGTTGTTAGTCAAACCTGAGAATATGAGTTATTCACTGATGTTTAAATATTATTTTTAGAACTCGTTAATATTGGGTGTTTGTTTCACTTCGGAGATGACTGTAATACTTGCTGAAACTTTTAGTCTTTTTCATCTAACCCGAAGTGATATATAGGTTCATGAGCTATGCTAGATTGATCGATGTTTTTGAATACCTTTTGCATGCTCATGATTGTTGGGGAAATGTTGAAATAATGAATTATATAAATGTCTCTTTAAAACCTCTTAGAGCAATGGTCCATCTACTGAGTAATCGGGTCTCAGTACCTCAACAAGTATTGAGTATTTACATAAAAAGGCGGAAGTGATTATCTCAGTTTTTCAATCTGAGTAACCGAGCCTCTTACCTCAGTAAGCATTGAGTGTTCGCGTAAAAAGAGGAGAAAAATAAAAAAAAATTATATATAAAGGGGTGCAGAAGATAAAAAATTCGAGACAACAATAAAAACAAATTATATTCTCTTAAAAAGCAATAAGGTCCAAGCTAACGACTTGACTTCTAACTTAGGTTTTGGACTGAAGTATCATCACGGTTAGTGAGAAAATTATTAGAATTAGTACGTATTGTTTTCATCTTAGTTGTTTGTTTACACCTGAATATTTTTCATATATGCAAAAGCTATGTAAAGTTTGTCTTGTAACTACTTATAACTACAAGGCATGTGTGTTTATTTTCTTCACTACCGTGTGTATAATAACTAAGTCAAAATATGCGTATATGATGTGTTAATGATTAACTCATTGTCTCTACTGCCCTGCTCACATATTTCTAAGAACAAATTTTTTAAAAAAATTAAGCATTTTACATTCATACATTAGAATTATGTTCATGCATTGTAAAGATTTTTGTTACTCAAGAATCTAGATATATTCTATAGAGTTCTATGTCTGAAGTATAAGTTTTGCTTAGATTCTCTGGTCTTTCCTTATATTTTATGCTTTGTCTTTTGTCCTTCAACTCTCTTGATTATTTTTATTACTTTTTCATTCCTTGTCATTTCAGTGACAAAAAAGGGGAAAAGTATTTAGTAAGGGGGAGTTATTATTTTGGTATGGGGAGAAGTATTTAATTGAGGGGGAGATTTATTTATTGATTAATGATCATTATGATTCATGTTGATATTATTCAGTTTATTTATGTTCATTTAATATTAATTATTCCTGCTATTTGTTTTCCACACTTGTTTTTCACAGGTATATTTGTTTATGTGTTATGATTGCAGGATTCGCATATCATCATGAGTTAAAAAGAAAAGTCTATGTCTATGTTTGTCGGTGTGTGTTCATAGGTATAGATTTTATTTTTTTATCGTGAGGATATATTTGTAAAACATAGTTTTGTCTCAGAAATGCCAAGGGGGAGATTGTAAAAACATTTATTTATGTAATGGCATGATTCTGATCAAAAATCATATTGAGAGTGGTGAAGATACAAAGGATATCGAGTGGAACAATGGCGGGAAGCGTTAGTGCAAAGAAGCAAAATTTTCAGAGAAATTTGTATTTTGTTCCACCAAGTACTCGGTGGGAATGTTACCGAGTACTCGGTAAGTTGCGCATTTATGCACGATTGCGCAAGTGATGTAAATTCCTCCAGAATGTTTTGCGAAGTTGCGCACACTCGCACACGCATACAGGTTCACCGAGTACTCGGTGGTTGTTCTATCGAGTACTTGATAAGTAGCGAAAAATTGAAAATTGCAAAATTGTTTTGGAAGGTTTATCTTGCTAAGTAATTGATTCCTAACCACTTTAGGACATGATTTGAATCTATTATTGGTATATTGAACTATCATTGATATATTAGTCTATATTTGAAAATTTTAAATGATGAAAATACGAATTCTAATTGGAAAATGATTTTTACCATTAATTAAAAACTCTTCTCTATATATATACGAGTTAAACCAAAGAGAAGGGTGTGGCTTTTAAGAGATTTCTACCATAGTTATTAAACGCGCAAGGCGCACTAAGGTGCTAGAGGTCCTCTGGAGCCTAGGCACGAGACGCGTGCCTGAGTGAAGTGAGGTGCACAATGGAAAATACCATAAAAAAAAATAAAATTATTACTAAATTATTTATACTCTATAAAAATGCGTAAATATTGTCAAATGCGTTCTTGCTCATACTTAAGGCGCAAATCTTGCGCCTCAAGGAGCCTGGAGCCTAGGCGCACCTTTAACAACACTGATTTCTATAGAGATATATATAGAGAGAAAATTATGGAGTGATTATATATTCGAGTTCTCTCTTGGTTTTGGGATTTTTTCAATTGTGCCTCTACACCGAAAATCTTTATGCACAATTGGATGATCCATTATTGAAAATCATCACACCACCTTGTGCAACGTTGTTGCATTGATCCGTTGAGAAGCGGAGCCGTTTGAATACGAGATTGAAGCAGGAGGCTTTGTGGTTCTTTAATCCGTTTAGAAACGGAGCCATCAGAGTACGGAGATTGGAACGAGAGCTTCGTGGAGAGTGGGTGATTTAAGACTGTCAGACGTCGAGTGGAGAAAGGCAGATCAGGAGTGATTTGTATGTCTAAAACTTCATAGAGTCTTATACTTCTTGATTCATAGTGCATCAATACCTAAGCGTATCCGTGGTTTTTACTTGGAGTATTTCCAAAAAAATTCCTCGTAAAAATATTGGTGTCGTCTCTTGTTTTATTTTATGCACTTATATTATTTATTGCTTGGATTATTACTTCCCCTACTTTAGGCTTAGTTCACCGTCTTCTAGGTAATTTCAGACCTATTATCATTCATGACACGATGATGGAGAATAAAGTATTCATTTAAATCATAAACATATGATACTAAATCTTATGACACAACAAATTATACGAGCCAGATTGATTGGATGAATAAATCTATTATGTATACTCTGGAGTGGTATCTTACCTTGTTTAAATAAAGGTCCATCTTTTGATTGTGGTGTGTACTGAAACATAATAGGACAAACAAGTGACAAGTATTAATCTATTTTTTTGTAATCCAACCTGCTACAGTAGTAACTACCCCAAAACATCCTCTTTATGCTCTAAAGCTAACCAAATATAACCATCCATACAACTCTCTCCCTCAATACAAAGATGAGTGAAAATTATGTAAGCTCAAAATGTTATGACTACAACAATTGACCTAATTAAACATCTCCCAGGTAGAGTTAACGACCAGTGATTACCAAGACGTTTAAGAGTTGTTATCAACAACTTGGGAAAGAATAAGTAAAGTCCGCCTGTGAGGCATATTTCCTCAGTTCTTCACCATGAAAACAACAAGTCACTTAGGCAAATCAAATAACAGAAAGCATTCATACCAGTTGTCGGCTCATCTGCAAAAATGGCTGATGGGCTAGCAATAAGCTCGCATGCCAGCGACAAACGCTTCTTTTCACCCCCACTGATTCCACGGACTTTTGCATCCCCAACCAAGGAATCAGCACAACTGACCTTTTGAAGAAAGACCATAAAGCAGCCACCACAAAGTAAGGACATCATAAGGTTTAAAAGTTGTTTCATCAGATAGTGAAAAAGGAATATAGTTTAGAAAAGTTGTTAACCACTGAACATATAAAAGAATTAAATGTCAATATCAACAATTTGAAAGTAAACCTAAATCATTTCCAGCTACTTAAAATCCTAGTTCTCAATTGGAGACCAAGCTTCTAATACTTATAAGCGATGCTAATCAACTGTGAAAAATGTTATGCCAGCCTTACCAAGCCTAGTTTGAACAAGAGATTGTTCACATATTCGTCTCTCTCTTCCACAGAAAGTATCTCTGGTAATTGGAGTTCGGCGGCTAGAGACAGCGTTTCCCGGACTGTCAACTGTGAGAAAAAAAGATCATCTTGTCTGACATAGGCAAATCTGCAATAGCAATTACAAAATAAATAAATAAACAAAACAATACCATGAATCAACATATGTTTCACACTAGTGCTTTAAAGAGCTTCATCCAAGCCAAACATACTTGTAGCTTTTGTTTGCCATTTGTCGTCCGTTGACCTCCAAAAGGCCAGACAAATGCAACCGAGGCGACGCCATTGTTTGACCCGCCAGAACATTGAGCAGGGTTGTCTTCCCTGACCCTGATGGGCCCATTATCGCAAGCAGTCTTCCTGGTTTAGCCTCTCCACTCACATCTTTAAGCAAAAATCTCACCTAGCAAATGAAACATAACAAACATTTTAGTTAATTTCGATGAAACTGAGTAATGGGGGAAAAAAATAAAAAATATCTTGGTCTCACCTCTGAATTCCCAATTACATTAATAAAAGTCTATAGTATATAAACACACACATTAGGACACACTTGCATGGAGATTGAAATATATTGACTAACAAAGCCTGCTAAAGTTTCTAAAACCTGGTGAAGACTTTTTATAGTGTAAGTGAGAGAAATTACGCTCATTACTATGCTGCTACATGCCGTTTGGTTGCTAAGAAAACCAGGAAAAGATAAACTCTAAAAAATAATTTCTGATTCCTACGATAGATAATGAGCTCGTACAGACGATGAAATTATACTTAGTCGAGTAAATTGAAATTTCCTAATCACAATACTTCAATATATTAATTACATTTTCTCAGTGTCCAAACACAATTTTGATAAAACCCTAGCTATTGATCATCCATTTCTTTTATTCCCCAAATTATTTTTCATTGATTAAAATAACTCACTGATTTGGAGGTTTTATCAGAGAGAGAGCAAGTGATATTGCGCCACCGGATTGTGACCGGAGGAGCTTTGCCGGAATCTGGAGATTCGAAGCCGTCGGATTCTCCGTCAGCACCGTCTATACCGTCGTCCTCCTCATTTTCCGGCATAAGCGCCGGGCCGGGGCTGGAGAACAGGCGAAGCAAGAGAGCTGCGGCGACGGCGGCCAGAATCTGACCCACGCCTCCTTTCCCGCCAAATCCTACCATCTGACCCACACGTTTCCCGCCACCAAACAACACCGTTATCTTCTACTTCTTCGTCCACTGTTGAAGCAGAGGTCTCACGAGAGTAGTATAAACTGTGTCCAATTCTGAACATATTTATTACACTTAATAATAATAATTACCTGGACTTTATTATGAGAATTGCAATAATTATTTCCATGGAAACGGCGTCGTTTGGTTTTGGATGTTATCTACACGACACCGTCTTATCGGTGTCACGCAATTTTCTCGGGAAATTAGCGGTCAAAATCTAACAGAATGCTACGGAGTCGGACACGTGTCCCTAATGAGGATAAGATGGGTTTGATGAAAAAAAATATTTGGGGCTGCATTTGAGTGTGGCTGGGTCAATGGGTTAGGTTGGGCCAACCCAACAGTTGGCAGGCGAAGCAAGTAAATCAGAGTGGGTCGTTGTAATGGTTAATATTACTAATAGGGATGGCAATGGTGCCGGGATTGCCTCCCCCATCCCCAGTTAAATTATGGCCCCCATACCTGCCCCGATCCAGTTAATGTTTTTATTGTTTGCATTGTCCTACCCCGCACCGCTGCTAGGTTGTGAAAAGCTTGGAGCTTTCATGAGCTTAGAGATGATTATGGGGTGATTTTTTCAAAACTCATAATCAAAATCGTAAAAATTATTATCATCCATAATCGTTTTAAAATTTCAGTCTTACCTTCATAACCGCCATACACCATCACCCATGTCCTTCATTAACTGTCTCATTAAATTGTGTATTTTTATTTTTTCCTAAAAGCAAGTAAATAATAAACAATTACATAACAATATGATCTATAATCGAAACAAGCAATTATCCAATTAAGTTAATTGGAATAATATATACTCCCTCTGTCCCAAATTATAAGTCTATTTTGGGGAATCCAATTTTTTAAGAGAATGTTTTTTATTATAGTGTTAGGGAATAAAATTAACAATTTTACCAATAGTCTCACTATAATGATGTGATGGTTTATAGTGTATATGTCTTATAACTTTAATACTTGAAGGTTAAATTGGTAAATTGACTAAATAAAATGTTTTGACTTTTAAAAGTGAACACTTATTTTGGGACAACAAAAAGAGTAAAAAGTGAACACTTATTTTGAGACGGAGGGAGTAAAACAAAATTAAATTTAATAGTTTTAAACCAACAAATAATTCAAATATATATCAACAAACTTTGATAAGAGTTTACGAATCTAATAACATATAACAAACCACATAAAATACTAGTCATTAATAACACATTAAATAATTAGGTTTAGGATTTTATATGTATATATATAGTGAGGGGGGTAGGTAAGTAAATAATTAGTTTATTTAAGGATATTAGTATAATTTTATATAAAAAGTTGTAAATATATATATATATATATAATTTATGTAATTTTAATATTAAAAAATTATATAATTATAATGCGGTTTGGGGCGGGGCCCCTAAAACCATCCCCCGTCCCATAACCATCCCAATTTTAAATTGTACGATTAAAAATCGTAAAAAATGAGGCGGCTCCTCGGCGGGGCGGGATTTTTTCCCATCCCTACATGAGCCCACTCATCCTAGAACCAAAAACCAGAGCTTAGTGTAAGGCCCTGTTTGGTAGATGGTTAAGGTTCCACCTGATCTGGTCTGGTCTTAGTTTTCAGGGACCAGATCATGTTTGTTTAGACTGGTTTCAAAATTTAGAACCAGACTAAATGAGACCAAATTGAACCAAATGTGGTATTTTTAGAACCAGTTTTTTTGGTAATTCCACATGGTCTGGTCTGGTTTTGGTAACCAAAATAAGATTTTTGAAACCAACGATTAAGACCACAAAAAACCAAAATTGAATAAAAAAAATAATATACAAAATAAATGAAATAATATATAAAAATAATAATAATAAATTAATTAAATAATTTATAATAATAAATAAATGAATAAATAATAAATTAATAAAATATATTTATAAACAATTAGTAAATAATAAATAAAATAAAAATAATGAATAATAAACAAAATAAATTAAATAATACATAATAATAATAATAATAAATGAATATAATAATAAATTAATAGAATATATTTCGAAATAATTAAAAATGAATAAATAATAATAATAAATTAATAATATAAATAATAAATTAAATAAACATATTTAAAAATAAAATAAAAATAATGAATAGTAAACAAAATGATTAAAATAATACATAATAATAATAATAATAAATGAATAAATATATTAATAAATAATAAATTAATAAAATATATTTAAAAATAATTTAAAATGAATAAATAATAGTAATAAATTAATAATATAATAATATAAATAAATAATGAAATAATAATAAATAAAATGAATTAAATAATGAAATAATAGTAAATAAAATGAATTAAATAATTAAATAATAAATAAATGAATAAATAATAAATTAATATAATATATTTATAAATGATTAAATATTAATATAAATAATAAATTAATAAAATATATTTATAAATGAAAAAATAATAAATAAAATAGAGTAAATAATACATAAAAATAATAAAGCAATATTATAATAAATAATTCTATTTTTAAAATTGAAAAGATCAGACCAGATCGTTTTATCAAATATGATCTGATTCAATGTTTGTGAGATTATGACCATCAGACCAGATCGTTTATCAAACAAATTTTTAAGTTCAAGATCTAGACAAAGCAGATCGAATTAAACCAGCCAAATTAAACAAGACCGCCTAACAAACATGGCTTAAGAATTGATACCCATAAGTTCAGAGTAGTGTAGGCCAGCATTGATATAAAAAAAAATGCTCCTAAAATAACCATTAAATTAAGATTCTTGGAAATCGTTAGGAAGGCTTGAACATAAAATATAGAATCCAAGTAACATATTTATGGACTAAACTCGAACTCAGACCAGGAATTGATGAGTGATATGCCATTAATAACCACCAAATTCAATTGATTCAAAATGCTATCTACAACCAACAGTATAGGGGCTAGGGATAGGGCGATGACAAAAGTGTTATCTACAACCAACAGTGATATGCCATTGATTCAATTAATATTTCCATATTCGGTTTGGAGCAAAATGCTATGTTTTTAGAGACCGGGTGTTCATTGGGAAATTTGAGTCTAAGAGTGATGAAGAAATATTTCTAGGATATTCATTGACAAGTCGGGAATATAGGATTTTTAACCTTAGAACTCAAACGATGATGAAATCTGTCAATGTAGGGGCTGATGACTCATGTGTTGATGAGCATCCAACGTCAGTTGAGGAGGAAGATAATGTGTCGTTCTTTCAGTTAGGAAATGATTCTTCTAATGTTGGTGAAAAGGACAATGTGTTTCATGATGGTAGTTCTAATCTTATAGAATCACATGATCGAACTTGTGATGTTCAGGCTACTCCTTCTAAAAAACCATCTGCAAGGGTAAAATTGTATCATCCTTTGGATAATGTTATATGATTTGTTGATCAGATGATGGTGACCCGAAGAAAGGCTAGGAATGAGGTCTCGTATGTATGATATACATCTTCCTTAGAACCTAAAAATGTCAAAGAAGCTCTTCAAGATAATGAGTGGATAAATGCTATGCAAAAAGAACTTCAGTAGTTTGTTAAGAATGATGTGTGGTATCTTATGCCTAGACCTAAATAGATAAATGTGATTGGTACCAAGTGGATATTCAAGAATAAAAAGGATGAACATGGTACAGTTGTTAGGAATAAGGTCAGGCTTGTTGCTTAAGGTTATACTCAGTTGAAGGGTATAGACTTTGGTGAGACATTTGCTATAGTGGCTAGACTTGAATCTATTTGGATTTTATTTATTATAACTAGGGCTGCAAATGAACCGAGTCATTCCTGAGCAGGCTCGGGTTCAGCTCGTTAAGAGCTCGGCTCGTGCTCGTTCGTTTATTAAACGAACTGAGCTTGAGCACAATTTTTAGGCTCGTTTAGTAAACGAACCGAGCTTGAACATTACTAAGATCGGCTCGCCAAGCTTGTGAACAAACTCGTCTAAGTTAAATAGTAAAATTATATCATATTTGATAAAAGAAAGTGTCAAAATTGAATAAATTATGAAGATTATTGTGAAAAGATTATAGAAATTAAGCGGCCATAACATAAAATTAATTCATAAAAAATTATACTAGTGGAAATATGTTAAAACAGACATGTAACAACTCTATATAGACAACTATTAGGAAGAGTAATATACGTTGCACTGAAACGAGTCGTTCGTGAGCAAGCTCGAGTTCGACTCGTTAAATTTGGCATTCGTCTCGGGCTCGTTCGTTAAGCAAATGAGCCGAGCTTGAACACATTTTCTAGGTTTGTTTAGTGAATGAACCGAGCTTGAACATTCCAAAGCTCGGCTCGGTTCGTTTGCAGCCCTAATTATAACATGTCATATTGGATTTAAGTTGTATCAGATGGATGTAAAGAGTGCATTTTTTAATGACATTCTTCATGAAGAGGTGTATGTGGAGCAGCCAAAAATATTTGAAAATCCTCATTGTCCTGGTCATGTGTATGATGTGACGTCAGGTGTGCAAAAATATGTGGTTAAAAATAACACCTTAACGACTTTAGGTTTTACCCTACGCAAGCGCACATATCAATTATAGAATAACAAACAGTTTGAGTAAGGGATATCGATCCCACGGAGACTGAGATTGTTCACTTTAGCAATTCAAAAACACTGAATTATATTTTTGACAGTTGATTGCTTTGGGTGGTCAAAGACAAAATTATCTATTTTAACTAATAATTATCTAAAAAACAAGTAAATTGGTTGTGATTCAGATGAGAGAGAAAACCAGGGTTTTCATCACTCCACCACTAACCGCATAATATAGTGGGCGATCCATAACTGTGAATCAGGTCATATCGCAGATAGTTAAATACGACCCCAAAAAGGAGTACCATCAACCGGATCGCGACAACCCGTCTTATGACTGACCTAAATAGTACATGCCAATTATGTTACTCTAATCTACTCTTGATGCTTGAAAATAAACTAAAGCATGTCTATATTAAATCGCCAAGGCACTACCTGTGTCAACCTAGGGTTTTCACGTTT